>JAJPUD010004520.1:83013-132878 GCA_023553655.1 Myrmecobius fasciatus
AAAAAAAAAAAGTGCTATGGAAACATTAGTCATGAATAAATACAGAGAAGCATAGAAGGACTAACATGAACTGATGCAAAGTGAAGCAAGCAGAGCCAGGAAAATAATATACACACTGATTATAACAACATAAATGGAAATAACAAGTACAAAACAAACAAACATGAGTACTGTTTTAAGAACAATTTTGAGAGAAAAAGTCATTTTTAGTATTACAAATACCCAAATTAACTACAAAGGACATATGAAGGAAGATACTATCTACATCCAAAGAAAGAACTAATAAATAGAAGTATGTATAGAATAATTTTACATATCTGTGTATGTAAATGAGCTTAGTCAATGCCTGAAGACACACAAATAATACGTGATGGAGCCAAGGTTCTGATTTTCAGACAATTCAGAAAATCAGACAATTATAATTGCCTAGATAATTGCTTTGATTATAGAGACTTATTTCAGAAGGCTTTGGTTTTTTGTTTATTTTGCCTTAAATGACCAATTTATCTTTTGTTGTTGTCATTTAACATGATAGACCGTCTCCCTAATAGTCTGTGTCTCCAAAGCAGGAGTCAGAATGAGAAAGGAAGAAAAAAAAGAAATTTACCTGATAACTTTATACTTTAATTACTTAATAACATGCAATACTAATAAGACATATACATAATATAATTATATATTTAAATGGAAAGTTTATTACATTCCATAAATTTAAAAATAAAAAAAATTTTAAATGAACATTACAAAAATTATTAATACCAAGTTTGACTCCAAAGACCAATATGTATAAAAAGACACCTACTTTACCCACTCCTTTGCTACTTCCCCAATTATTGGGAGAGGGGAGGTAGAAGGTTATCTATGGATATGAAATATTACATATTTATTTTTCAATGTTTTGATTAATTTTGTTGAATTTTTTTCCTCTCATCTTCCTCTTTTTCTTAAATAATTCTTTGTTATATAAGATGATTTTTGGGGGGGAAGATGGAATACGTAAGGAAATCCAGGTGCTAAAACATATCAATAAAATGTTAATTATGATTGTTATTATCATTATCCCCCTCAGGAACTCTCTCATCTAGGAGACCTGGGTACAAGGAAAATTATTTTGACCATAAGAGTGAGAAAAAGAGTGGAGCAGACTATTTGCAAACACAACTCTTCCCTAGATGGTTTAAACCTTAACCTGAAGATAGCCAAGAGTGTGGACAAGGTGACTTTGCTCTGTTTTTTTGTTTGTTTGTTTGTTTTTGTTGGTTGGTTTTGCTTTGTTTTTTGGAGATTATGTTGTGTGATTTTTTTTTAATTATGCACTTAAAAACATCAAATAAAACTATCAGTAACATAGATTATAGAACAGAAAAGGATTATACATGAAACTAAATTTTTGTGATGAAGAGCTTGTTTTTCTAAGTATAGATTCAACATGTGACTTTTAAAGTTGTTCTAGTCTACGTTTCCTCTTTTTTTTAAATCACTAATTAATTTTTGTCTATGATTCTTTATGGTCTTCTTGATTCTCTTCTCATTTTTTAAAATTCTGTCCCTAGTGCCTCTCTCCCATAACATCACTCCACTCCACTAGAAAAAAAAATACTCTATACCAAATACATATAATTAGACAAAACAAATTTCCACGATGACCAAGTCCAAAAATGTATATCTAACTCTGGATTTTAAGTCCCTCACCATTCAGTTAACAGTATGCTCCATCACTGGTACTTTGGAACCCTGGTTGATCATTACATAGATCAGAGCTCTTGTCTTTTTAAGTTGTTTTTATTTACAATGTTGTTATTTCACCAATTATTTTCTGACCAGATGACCTTGTAAGGTCTTTCTCAGTTTTATGACCCTATGATTCCATAAAGGGATGGGAAAGAAAATAATAATAATGATTTTCAGGAGATTAAATTCTTTTCTCTTTCACTGCAGACTAGATGTGAAAGAGGGGAAGAAATTGAGATTTATTATCATTGTAAATTATATTGTATTATTTCTCTCAGGCTGGGTTGACACAGAAAAAAAAAAAAAGGAATGGTGAGGATAGAAGAGTTTATATGAAGAAGATCATAGACAGAGCCAGAAAGAACCCAAAAGTCATGTAGTTCAAACTCAACATTTTGCAGATGAGGAAAATGAGTCCCAGAGTTTTATCCCTGCCTCAGAAAGTTTTGGTTTTTTGTTAGTTTTTCTTTAAATGGTCAATTTTTAAAATTAGTGTGATGAACCTTCTCTCCCTGGGAAACTAAACTAAAGCTTCTCTTCTTTTCTTCTTATTGTTTGGGAGTGTAGAGTTCAGAGATAGAATCTGAGGGTGTGGGAAGACATAAGGCCAACTGAAGTTTTGGTCCCTCAAAATAAATACGGAAATCCCATTCTGTCTGCTCAGCTAGCTTCCCTTATTTCAATGATATTTTGAGGAACTAAAGAGTTCCTTTATTTCTTAAATGACACCAGACTATAAAGGAAAAACATTTAAAAAGTGTCATGAATTGGGAAACAATGGTGACATATGACTAGACTTATAGAATTAAATGAAATATTAATATAGGTTCTATATTTATATACATATATAAATATATAAGCTAAAAATTTGTTGGGACTTTGAAAACTTGTGATATACAATGAGGTGATTCAAGACAATTCCAATAGACTTATGATGATGCCATGGGGACCAAATATGGATCAAAGAATGGTATTTTCACCTTAAAAAAAAGGAAACATGATATAAAGTTTTAGAACAATGGGTTTAATCACACCCCCTCTTTTCTTTGCACCCTCTAAACAACATGGCTTTTTATGTTAAAAATAGTCTCTTAATATTACAATTATGTGGTTTTTTGACCTGCTTCTACCTACCCCCTATAGACAATACTTTGGGGAGAAATCATTGTGAAGAGGAGGGGAGGGGGTATCTTTCCCATACCACCAGCAACAGCTACTGACCAACTATAACCAATAAGCATATAATAACAGGAGCTCAGAATATAGATTCCCTAGCCTACCAAGAACTGCCCTCACAGCCATTTTCTGGGGAAGCAATTCCTATGAAAGAGGGACCAGTTATTCTCACCAACTACTAACTTATTGCCATCCACAAGGCAGGAAAGTCAGGGAGGTGGGGAAATAAGGGATGTTAGGGGGAGGGTGGGAGAGATGGATAGGCAGGTAAAACCCCCACTATACCTTTGACCATCATCTCCCCTCAGACTCTGACGGACTCTGACCCCAAGAGCCTTGGGAATAGTCATGGTTTCCATTACACCACAGTGAGCTCCTTGAGAATTGGGACTGTCTTATTTTTTTATTTGCATCAGCAGGACTTAGTGCTTTGTACATAGTAAGCACTTATTAAATGTTATATTCATCCATTTACTTGTAATTAAAAGTGCATAATATAACATCTCACATATAGGAAAGTGGAAAATTAATAACTCCACAATGCAAATGAGTTTGCTGAATTTATCTAACAAAGAGGGATATAACTCTGAGTCAGAAAAAATTTAGGCTGTATTTCTTGGCCTACTTGGGTTGATATTTTCCCCCTCAATTAACTTAGTTTTTTTAAAGATCACATAAGATCAAACAGTAAGCCAGTTCAATTGATTTGCTTTTTAAAATATTCTCCCCGACCCCAGTATCTGAATTGATCAGATATCTGCCTGAATGTAATATAAGAAATAGAAACCCACTGACCCAGAGATTCTCAATCTTTTCTGTCATAGGCAGTTTTGGTAAAGCCTACGAGGCCTCCTTTTCAGAACAATGGTTTGTTCTTAACACTACAGGTAGGATGTGCTAAAAGACAAATTAAAAGTATTGTCAATATGACCTAACCTCCTTTTCAAAAAGTTCTAAGTTAGATTGTTTCTTCACTGAATTGACTGAACTGGTTTCTTTCTTTTTGTTTTGGTGTTTGTTCATACCAGCAGGACCTACAATATCAACTAGAAAGCAAAATAAAGAAAGGAGACAGAACAGGAATATATAAAAGTAAATTTAAGAAAGAAGAGCAGGGCACCATATTGCAATGGGCATTCTTTTGAACTGATATTTTTTCAGTTGTTTGTTTTCACTAAAATGGTGGTTTGTTTTTCTGAGCCACAATCAAATTAGCAGAAAGCAAAGAAAACTTTGTACTTCTGCAAAATTTTGTATTTCAGGCTCTCTGCTTTTTGTTAAGTAAGTGTACACTTCCTCCTCTTCTATTAAATCTTTCTTTCACTTCCTTCCCAGGTAAGACCTATTTTCCTTTATTTCATGGAGACTCATTATCTTTAAAGACTGCAGAAGCAGGAGACTTCAAAAGGTATTTTCAACATTGATAGAGGTAAATATTACTTCTTGTTTTAATTGTCAGTCTATAAACTAGAAATGTATGTGTATGTTTATATGTATATATGAACTCACAAAAAATTATATCATAAGAGAATGAAAACTAATGAGGAAAAAATATCTCCAGTGAAAATTCCTGGAAAGAATGGCAAAGGGGAAATAAGAATTCTAATAATCTCTTAAATGATGTACTGGGAGAAAATAAATTTTTAGACTATAATGACTCTGAAGAAGTACATACTATTAATAGCTACTCTCAGTAGTACATTTTGAAAAACGTTAGTGAAGTCAGCAAAGCTTTTTTGTTCCCCCCCAGGGAGAGTACAACGTGATGCTCTTTCTTTTCATAACTTTTAACTAAAGCTACTGGACCGATGTCAGGCTGATCTCTGTTTGATGTCAAGCTTTCCTCCAGTGAACACGTTGCATCCCACTTTGAAAAAACAACTAAAAAATGGTAGGATCAAACTCTTGTTTCTTTGGAAAAAAGAAAATGTTTTGGTAAATGCCTTGTTCAATATTTTGTCATTTGGTTGAGTGTTGTGTTAAATTGCTTGTCTGTGATTTGTTCTTTAAAAAAAAAAATCCAAGATCAAAATAGACAGAGAACAATTACTTATTCTACATTTCTGCTAGAATGAATGTAAATTCAACTTCAGAATAGAATTTTGAGTAGCAGAAATAACCCTTATGAATGACTATGTTCTCTTCCCCTTGTTTTTGACCTTTCAGCTCTTAAAAAATCAGTTTAATCTGATACCTGGCAACTCTATGTGTGGCATCTCATGTATGGCATCTCTAAACATTTTTTGCTTATATGTATAAATACATAGAGTGTAAACTTTAATTGTACAGTATGTGTACACCATATATATGTGTGTGTGTATATATATGCACACACATGTATATACATGAGATACACATGCATATATTCCACTTTAATATAGTTTTAATAGATTTAAACTACTCAAAAACTTTTGTGATATCATGACTGACAAACCAAATACACACATAAACATGTGTATACATAGATACACATACCTATAAATATTCACATGAATATGTTAATAAAATAATTTTAATATAATTATATATTTTAATAGCTATATATAGTTTAATAGTTCAAAATTGAACTAAAACTTTTGGGACACCAGAACAAATGTATCTATACACACATATCTACAATGTAGGTCAACTATAGCAAAAAATAGGGCATAATCTTTATTTCATGTTTTTTTTTTTATCATGCTGCAAGTCAAATGTTTGATCATGTTTTTGTTATCTATGGTTAGATAGATATCAGAGCATATAGAAAATATATTCTGATTTGTAAACAAGAATTATAAATATTGGTCAGTGTTCCATTTTACTCTAAAAAAGAGGGTCCTGAAGGTGGTGGGGTTTTTTTTGTTTGTTTGATAAGGCAATTGGGATTAAGTGACTTGCCCAGGGTCACACAGCTAGAAAGTGTTAAGTGTCTGAGGCCAGATTTAAACTCAGGTCCTTTTGACTTCAGGGCTGGTGCTCTATCCACTGCACCACTTGGCTGCCTCATGTTTTTTTAAAGAATATCTAATTTACATCTCAAAAATGGAAATTTAACTTTCTTATAAATCCAAGTGCTTTATGCAATATTTCATTTAATTCTCACAATAACTCTGTGAGAAAGTTAATATATTATATTCTGAGGTGCTAAGAAGTTAGGTGACTTTCTTAAGGCCATTCAGATAGCAAAAGAATGAAATTTGAAACTAGGCCTTTTGTCTTTAATCATTCTTCCTTTCCTCCCTTCTTTCCTTCCTTCTTTCCTTGCTTCCTTCCTTTCCTTTCCTTCCAGTCTTCCTTCCCTCCTTCCTTTCTTCCATTCATCTTTCCATTCATACTTCCTTCCTTCCTTCTTTCCTTCCATTCCTCTATCCTTCCTCCATCCTTTCATCCTTCTTTACTTCCTTCCTTCCTTCCTTTCTTCCTAATTCTAGACCTAGCACCTTAAGTTCAAATTGAGCCTCCACACACTTTACTGACTTTGTTACCCTAGACATCACTCTGCCTCAGTTTCCTTAACCATAAAATAGAACTAATGGTATCTACTTCTCAGAATTGTTGTGAGGATCAAATAAGATAATATTACAAAGTACTTTGCGTGGTACCCAACATAAGCATTAATAAGTACTTGCTTTTCCCCATCTTTCTCCTTTTGCTTTCTTCTTTCCTCCCTACTTTCCTCTCATCCTTTTTTAAATTTTGATAACTTTTCCAACACATAAAAAGATCCCTAGTATACTTCTGATGAAATCACTCTGCTGTAAGTCCTTCCAAATAGTTAAGCAAAACAGGATAAAAGAATTTTGACCATTAGTTTTACATTCTAATATATTAGCAGTTTTTATCTGTTAAAATAAAGGGTATGTTGGGGCAGCTAGGCAGTGCAGTGGATAGAGCACCAGCCCTGAAGTTAGGAGGACCTGAGTTCAAATCTGACCTCAGACACTTAACACTTCCTAGCTGTGTGACCCTGGGCAAGTCATTTAACCCTAAATTGCCTCAAAAAAAATAAAAATAAAAAAATAAAGAATGTGTAGATGATTGAGTTCCAAGATTATTGATAATATGTTTTTAACTTGAATTTTGTTGCCATTAAAAGTTACAGAGTTGTAATCAATCAACAATCATATTATTAAGCATTTATTTATAATGGAATATGTTGATCATTTGATTCTACTTTGTTCACTCTGTATCACCTCATACAAGTCTTCCAATATTACTCTGAAGTTTTCATTTTCCCTGTTCCTTATGTGATATCCCACTGCATTCATGAGTACCTCATGTTTTTCAGCTATTAGCTAGTACTGTACCTGTTTAGCTTCTTAGATAGCTTGAAAAGTTGTACACATTCTTGCACCATTGGATTTTCTTTATTAAAGAGCCTACTTTGTGCCAGACTGAGAATAATAAGATAAAAACATAACAGTCTAGGACCACAAGGAGCTTATATTCACTAGCATTAAACTGATAAATAAATTCAAACTATATATATAAGAATACAAAATAATTTCAAGAGGGGGAGAGCATTTTGGTTTTTAAGAGCTTCACATTATAGAAAAGATAGCCATATAAAGGGCTCATTTTTCTTATTAAAAGGAACCTTTAGCAATCTCCTTCTGAAACCATGTTTGGGAAACCAGATGTTTAAAGCTCAGGTTTCAAAACACAATGGAGGGATGTCAGAGGGCAGACCTTGGGCCGGATCCCAGGTGGTTCTGGGACAGGTCCAACTTAGGATCAAATATTTCAGCTTACAGCCAAGTATCATAAACTTTCTTGTTCTTGATCTGGGCCAGTCATGGATGTTTATCAGACATGACCTGACTTTCATTGGTAATTGATAAAGGTTGAACTCTTTACATAGTTTTGTATATCATAGTGCATATGATTTGGGAGCAGGTGTTCCAAATTATTGGTGAGCAAGCTTTATACATATGAATAGCACATTTAAAAAAAAACCCAAAACTATATTTGTAATTTGAAGAGAATTACAGGTAAATAGAACTCATTCTGGAGAATCAAAGAAATGTATTAACCTGACTAAGAACTCCAAGGACTTAGGCTCACATCCTACTTCTGATGCTTAGATGGGAAAGTCATTTAACTAAGTTGGGCTTCAATTTTTTCCCCTAAAAATGAGGATTTTGGACCAGATGACCATGGAAGTCCCGTCTAACTCTAGATCTATAAATCTATAAAAAAAAACAAGTAACTAAAATAACAAACTAGACTAAACCCTTGTGCTTCCTCTAATTTGACTCATGACCTAAACCACTTAACCTCATTTCACTTTGGCCATCTGTTAATTAGATTATAGCTCAGAAAATTTTTCAAATTACTTCCCTTGCATCTATAGATCTGAGGAAACCCACACTTGTGAAACTTTGCTGATAAACAATAGGAGCTTGATGATGTCTTTATGAATTAGCAAACAAAATAAATAAATGTGGCTTATAGTTGAGATATTTAATTTCCTTTCTTCCTTTCTTTCCTTCCTTACTCCTCCCTCTCTCTCCCTCTTTGTTCCTTTCTTCTTTCCTTCCTTCTTTCTTTTTTCTTTCTTTCTTCCTTTCTTTTTTTCTTCTTTCTTTTCTTTCCTTCTTTTTTCTTCTTTGCTTTCTTTATTTCTTCATTTTTTCCTTCTTACCCTTCCAACTTCCTTCATTTCTTTCTTTCCATCCTTTCTTCCTTGCTTTTTTCTTCATTCTTTCCTTCTTTCCTTCCTTTTCTTTTTATTTCTTCCATCCTGTCCTTTTTTCATTTCTTTCCTTCTTTCTTCCTTCCCTAACTGCTTCCTTCATTTCTTCCCTCCCTACTTTTTTCCTTCCTTCTTTATTTTCTTCCTTCCCTCCTTCCTTCCTTCCCTTCCTCTTTCTTTCTTTCTCTCTCCCTATCTCACCTAAGCTAGAGATGCATCAGCCACTCATGGTCCCAATCACAGTAATGATCACCACAAAAGTTTTAATTTGTTCCTTATTTTTTGGACTTGGATTGGTTCACTCCTTCTTAGGCAACTTAAAAGACTCTCTGCTCCCAGGAAGCTCATCATGATGGTGCCAGATTTAATGCTCAGAATTCTTGAATTTAAGGGTCACATCAGCCTTAGCCTCCCTAGCAGCAGAGATTATAAACATGTATCACTATGATTAATAAGAGCATTCATTACTTTCTTTTTTTGCATCTTTTAAAAATTTCATTTTAATAGTATATTATTTTTCCAATTACATGTAAAGATGATTTTCAACATTCATTTTTGTAAGATTTTGAGTTCCAATTTTTTCCTCTCTCCCTTACCTTCCCTCTCCTCATACTAGCACACAATCTCATATAATTTAAAAGTACACATTCACTTTAAACATATTTCCATATGAGTCATGTTGGGAAAGGAAAAAAAAGGGAAAAACCACAAAAAAAGAAAATTTAAAAAAAGGAAAAAGGTGAAAATAGTATGCTTTAATCCACATTCAGTCTCCATAGTTCTTTCTCTGGATTTAGATGGCATTTTCCAGATAAAGTTTTTGGAATTGTCTTGGATCATTGAATTGCTGAGAAAAGCTAAGTCCATCATAGTTGATCATCACAAAATCTTGCTGTTGCTACATACAATGTTTTCCTGATTCTAATCACTTCATTCAGCATCAGTTTGTATAAATCTTTTCAGACTTTTTAAAAATCAGTCTGTTCATCATTTGTTGTAGAACAATAATATTCCATTACATTCGTATATTATAACTTACACAGCCATTCCTCAATTGATGGGCATCCATTCCATTTCCAATTCTTTGCTACCATAAAAAGAACTAAGAGTATTAATTTTTTGACAAGATCTTTTTATTTTTAAAATACATGCAAAGATAGTTTTCAACATTCACCTTTGCAAAACCTTGTGTTCCAAATTTTTCTCCTTCCCTTTCTCCCTCCCTTCCCCTAGAAGGCAATTAATCCAATATAGATTAAACATGTGTAATTCTTTTAAATATATTTCTACATTTATCATACTACACGAGAAAAATCAGGGAAAAAATGAGAAAGAAGTGGGGGAAAGCAAACAAACAACAATTAAAAAAAACTTTAAAATACTATGTTGTGATCCACACTCAGTTCCCACAGGCCTCTCTCTGAGTGAAGTTGGCTCTTTTCAACATAAAACTATTGGAACTGGCCTGAATCATCTCATTGTTGAAGAGAGCCATGTCCATCAGAATTGATCATCATATAATCTTGTTGCTGTGTATAATGTTCTCCTGGTTCTGCTCATTTCACTCAGCATCAGTTCATGCAAGTCTCTCCAGGCCTCTCTGAAATCGTTCTGCTAGTCGTTTCTTACAGAGCAATAATATTCCATAACATTCATATACCATAATTTATTCAGCCATTCTCCAATTGATGGGCATCCCTTCAGTTTCCAGTTTCTAGCCACTACAAAAAGGGCTGCCACAAACATTCTTGCACACGTGGGGCCCTTTCCTTCTTTCATGATTTCTTTGGGATATAGGCCCAATAGAAACACTGCTGGGTCAAAGGGTATGCACAGTTTGATAACTCTCTGAGCATAGTTCCAAACTGAAGAACAGTAATTTCTAAAGAGCAAAGCAACCTAGTAAAAATCCCTAGATCTGGAGTCAGAAAATGTGGATTTTAATCCTGGCTCTGTACTAAATCTGTGATCTTTTATCAAATCACTTTCCCTTTCAAAAACCTCAATTTCCTAATCTGTAAAATGACCAATTAACATAGATAACATATAAGGTCCTTTTTGGCTCATAAGACCATGGAGATAAGTACTGCCCTAGGAAATATATTTATTTACTGTGTAATGTCCTGTGCCAGGTGGGTTTGTTTACATAATAGAAAGGTGGTTCACACTAAAGTTTCCTAATTGGGTCTTAATGGTCCCTACCTGTTCAGACTTTCACCTGTATTATAGCTAAGATTTTATTTTCCGCTGCTTTAATTAGAAACTCAATATGGAGTGAGCAAAAAATATTTAGATTCTGACAATATGCCATTATGGGAAAAATGCTTATCACAACATATAGTGCAAGATACCACCCTAATTTTCAGAAAATAAATTTTTGAAATAATAATATCTAGCATTTATAAAGTGTTTCATATGTGTTAACTCATTTGATCCTTACAGAACTCTTACAAAATCTTACCAAAAAAAAAAAAAACCTTTAGGAGAAAGGTACATTATTATTATTAATACATTATTATCCACATTTTACAGATGAGGAATTTGAGGCAGACTGCACTTAAGATACTCACTCAGGGTCACTAAGATAGTGTCTGGGGTAGGATTCAAATGCAGCCTCCCTGACTTTGGGTCCAGCTCTCTAGCCACTGAAATCACCCAACACTAGCCTCTATGAGGTAGAGATAAAAAGGAAGTGTATTACTTTGCCAGTATGGAGACAGGCGATGGGTTGTAGAGCAAAGAGATAATTTTGGCTAGAATGCACAGTGTGGAGTAATATATAATAAATTTGGAAATTTGGCTGGGCCAGATTGTGAAGGACTTTCAAAGTGATATAGGACTTTGGAAAGACTTAGATGAACCGATGCTGAGTGAAGTGAGCAGAACCAGGAGAATATTGCACACAGCAGCAGCAAGATGATCAACTGAGGTGGATTTGGTGATTCAAGTCAATTCCAATAGACTTAGGAGGGAAAATGCCATTCACACGGAGAGAACTCAATGTGGATCAAAGCACAGTATTTTCACCTTTTTGTGTTTGCTTTTTCTTTCTTGTGGCTTTTTCTTTTTTGTCTGATTTTTCTTACACAACTTCATAAATGTGGAAAAGTGTTTAAAATGATAAAAATCTATATTAAGTTGCTTGCTGTGTTGGAGCAGGAGGAGAAGGAGCAAGGAAGAAAAAATATGAAATACAAACTCTTGTAAAAATGAGTGTTGAAAGCTATTTTTATATGTATTTGAAAAAATAAAATACTATTGGGGGGGAAGTATAGGACATCAAATAAGCAATTTCACACCAAGATCAGAATTTATGGGAAGATTCGCCCTCCTCTCACAAGTAGGAACTCTGTATGCTTAGAATCTATACTTGGGATGCTCAGAATCCCAATAGTCGGGATAAAGAAAGGACAGTGTGGATAAAGGGACTGGAAAATGTAAGCCCATGATCCTATGAATAAGCCTTTGCTTGAAGATCTCCAACAGAGGGGAACCCAGTGTCTCCCAAGTAGTCCATTTTTTTCCAGTTTGTTTTCTTTTTTTGTGTGAGTTTTGGAAGCAATCAGGTTTAATTACTTGCCCACTGGTGGGTCACACAATTAGTAGGTGCCTGAGATCAAATCTGAACTTTAAAGGCTGGTGCTCTACCCACTGTACTAACTAGCTGTTCCTTTGTTGGCTTTTGCAAATAAGCTTAATTTTGCTTCTTTATTTTCTCTTGAATGCTTCTAGTCCACCTCTCCTGAACCATGCAGAAAAAAACTAATTCTTTCTTTTAAATACTTGAAGACACTTTAACTCTACACATAAAGTTTTCCCAAGGCTAAACACCCCCCACACACACACACACACATACACACACACACACACACACGTTCTGCTGATCCTATGACACAATATCAATCCCTTCACCTATCTGCATATATTGATATTTTAATATTTTTCCTACGATGGGGTGACCAAAAACCATATGAAAAAATGGCTCCAAATCACTAATGAGTAATATATCAATTAAAGCAACTTAAAGGTTTTTACCCGCAAAACATCAAATTGTCAAAGATAATTTAAAAAAAAACCCAGAAAATAGTAAATTAAGGGGTTGTGAGAAAACAGGCATACTAATATTCTGCAAATTGGTACAATCATCCTGGAAAAAAACCTGGCCTTATATAAATGACATCACTAAATTATTCATACCCTTTGACCCATCAAACCTGTTTCTGGGCATATGTCCTAGGAAGGTCAATGACAGAAAGAAACTTCTCCTGTGTTATAAAATAACTGAAGTAGTACTTTTCATGCTAGTTAACACACACAATGCACACACAATTGATTCATCCATCAAATAGGGAATGGCTAAACAAACTGTGGTATACAGTGGTAAGAAAATAATATTATTTTAATTAAGTAGCATTAATACTATAATTATACAAATAATATTATTATACAGGGTTTTATTAATATGATTGATTATTAATACAATTATATTTATATAAATAACACAATATTAATAATATCAATATGATATAATTAGTATAAAGAATTTAAATATAATGAATAAATAAGTTAAATTAAATTTAAAAATAAATAAAAAGGAATGATAAAAAAAACATACCCAGCAATGTACCCAATGACTATAATTATAATGAAAACAACATTAAATATCAGCTGAACTCTAATTACAAAAAACAATCTTAGTGTCAGAGATCAGAGAATGAAACACATTTCCTTCATCTCAGAAGAGAAGTGGATGACTGTAGGTACTAAATATTATGCATTTATTACACCTTTGTTTATTTATTACACTTTATCAGTCAGTTGTGTATAATTTGTGTGAAGGAAGGGTTTAATATGTGCATATGGAGGGGGAAGGGGAAGGATACCAGGAAATTACTGTGATGTAAGAAGAGTTTGGGGAGAGCCATATATATCTATCAGTCAGCCAAAAAGCATTTATAAATCACTTAGCATCTCCTCTCAGAGTGAGTCAAGTAGAGTAGATGTGATTTGATCACCTCGTTCCCTCCCTCTTTACACCTGTTTTACCCAGCTCTAAGGGGCTTCCCCATCCAGATTGAGATATGAATTTATATATAAATATACATACATATCATCCTAATTTATATTGACCACTGGACCCAGATGGCTCTAGAGGGGAAATGATACAGACGACTGCACAGCCCTCAAATCCAATGACTTGCATGTCTTGTTATCTATCACCTTTGTCAAAGTCCTCTTCAAGAACAAGAACAATGGACAAAAAACCCTTCCCTTTTAAGATATATACATGTATATAAGATATAGATAGATACATACATACATACATATACATATATATGCATGTGTATGTGTATATAATATATTTTTTCCAGCCTCGGGGAGCATTCATAAATGTCTACTAAGTGCTTTAAGTACTAGAACACAAAGAGCAAGCTGCCTGCTTCATCAGTGTTGACTCCCACTGAGCTTCCCAAACCACATCTTTTTCACAAGAATTGTTTGATAGACATATTTCCTCCATCCTATCCACAATTTTTTTAACCTAAGTATAGGCCTTTACATTTATCTCTATTTCATTGCATCCTATTATGTTTGGTCCCAAGTTCTAGCCCACTGAAACCTTTTTTGGGGGGGGCTCCTGACTAGGGCTGCATTCTGAGAAGGATTCTGCTCTCTTTTTATACTCAGAAATTCTGCCCATGGAATAGTTGCTAATGTCAATGAGAGCTCTGCTCTCAGGAGATACAAGAAATCTGGCCAATGAGATAGGAATGAAAATCAGATTCAAAGTCTTTTAAAGAGAAGATAAACAACTAAATAAAATTTTGAGTTCATAGGCTTGTTGCTGAGAAATTATTTACAGGATCATAGATTTTGATTTAGAAGGAACCTTAGAAACTCTCCTAAAATATTTTAGTCTAAAACAGAACAGTTTTGAAAGGAAAATGTTGAATTATGTACTTTATGTTATATATACTTATTTTTTGGAGGCAATTGGGATTAAGTGACTTGTCCAGAGTCACACAGCTAGTAAATGCCTGGAGTTGGATTTGAACTCAGGTCCTCCTGTCTTAGGGCCATGTTCTATATGCTGTGCCCCGTACCTGCCCTCTCCTATACATTTTTATTGTTGTTAAACAAGCCGTACTTAGAGACATTCAGTTTTGCATATAATTTTTTCTATCGTTTTATATGTGGAAATGCTTATTTTCCAGTGTCTAACTAGTAAATTTAAAAATGCATAAAACATCCCAGTCTCTCAAACTGCCCATATGCCAAACATCAACTCCTATTTTTATATTTGTGAATTTATGAATATAAACAATAGCCAAAACAAAAAACCACCAAAAAAAAAAAAAAAACCTAGACATTAAAATTAAGAGAGTTCCAGGAAACAACCACTTTGTGAGGGAATATAAGTTAACAATAAACAGGCCTTTCACTTCCACAAATACCCATCTTGTAGATAAACATGTAAGACTACATAGTGATGACTGGCTAAGTGATTCTACAATAGGCACTTTCGTTTTCTGCTTTCCCAGAATAAAAAGATCCAGGGCTTAAGTGAAAGGACAGAAACACCTGTGCATTCAAAGGGAGCGATCCCATTTTCAACATAATTAACTCTCTAATTGAGCATCCAAATTTAGTCAGTGTATTTGCATGTGGAATTAGCTATGATTCATTACCAAAGCCTTCTCCATGTAATAGTGTGTTCTTTTCTTACAAATCAAATTACCACAAGATGAATGTCATTTGGCAATTATTGAGAAAACATGCATCATTTGTACTAGAGGAAAAAGAACAAAAAAAGGAAAAGAAAAAAAAAGCATCTCAAAGTTGATTTACTTCCCAAAAGTAAATTAAAACCAAGTATCTCAAAGTTGATTTACCCCCAAAAAAGTAAATTAAAACTAAGAGTTTGGGTCATATCTAAAGTAGGTGAACAACCAGATGGCTTGAAATGAAAAAGGACAGAATATTCAGAGATAAAAATCCTCAGTGGAACAGAGGGAAAAGTTTATATTCTTAAGCCTATTCCAAAAATATTTCCTTAGAGACAAATGCTAAGTCCTCAAATATATTCTTTAAAAAAAGCAATAAAATTTGAAAAAGGATCTCTAAATCTAAAGAATTTTTTAAATTGTTCTTTTCATCTTACTGTTAGTACTCAATTGAATTGACCTCTTTGGGGGCAGCTAGATGACGCAGTAGATAGAGCACCAGCCCTGAAGTCAGGAGGACCTGAGTTCAAATGTGGTCTCAGACACTTAATATTCCCTAGCTGTGTGACCCTGGGCAAGTCACTTAACCCCAATTGCCAAAGCAAAAAAAAAAAAAAAAATTGACCTCTTTGTCTCTTTTATCTTTTTAAAGAGTAATTTCCTTCTGATATTAGCCTTGAAACACTCATTTTTCAGCATGGCTTCTGATACAGTGCCATACATCCAGTTATTCTTAGGCTTATCACATTCCTAAGGCCATCTTGGTTTGGGCTAAGACATTTGGGCACAGGCCCTGCAGGACCAATAAACAATTAAAATCAATAATTTATTATACTGCCACAAGGGAATTCTATTAAAACTAATAAAAATTATTAAATATTAATTATGTGTTGTTGTTTGTTCTTCTTTCTCCAAGAGTTCCAAGATGTCAGGGAGGTGATGCCATGACATGCAAGTGAATTAGATTTAAGTGAGGAAGGGCTGAGCAAGATACCTGCCTCACTTTCCCCCCCAGAGCCACCTGGGTCCAATGGTCAGATATAGATCAGGAGGACTGGAGATGGTCCTGGATGCAGTGGGAGATCTTGGTCTTTTTAAAGCCAATAGTTTGACTTATTGGTTTGGCTAAGGCTATACCCTTAGTCAAGGAAGAAATGGAGAGAAGGAAGGAAGGAAAAAGAAAGGAAAGGAGAAAGAAAGAAAGGAAAGGAGAAAGAAAGAAAGGAAAGGAGAAAGAAAGGAAAGAAGGAAGGAAGGAAGGAAGGAAGGAAGGAAGGAAGGAAGGAAGGAAAGATTTATCAGATTATCAGCTCCTGCTTACATGCTGCTGGAGAAAGTTCGAGAAAATTATGAATCCATGCTCTCAGGATGCATTAAAAACTTGGTTATCATCTCTATGCTGATGATTTTCAAATCTCTTCATCCTGCCCTAACATCTGCTGACCTCCAGTCTCATATAATCAGTCATGTCTGATTCTTGATGACCCCATTTGAGTTTTTTTGGACAAAGATACCAGAGTAGTTAGCCTTCTCTAGCTCCTTTTACAGATGAGGAAACTGAGGCAAATAGAGTTAAGGGACTTGTCAAGCAGCTAGTAAGTGTCTGAGGCCAAATTTGAACTCAAGAAGATGAGTTTTTCTGAATCAAGCCTTTCATTCTATCCACTGTACCACCTAGCTGCCCTGGAATCTTTCTAGAAGTTCTTAACAAGTTTTCTTTTTGAAGGCCTTTTTTATTGGGAAAATGTCCCTTTCTCCTAGTGATTAAGTCTTCTTTTTGAGTAACTTCCCTGGACCATTGAAGTCCTCCCTTTTTCTCACACCATTATATCCAGCCTGTATCAAGTCACTCTTTCCATTTCTTATTTTCTTAATTGAATTTTGTTTTATTTCACTCACTGTTCCTACTTCTACTAGACTGAATATCATATTCAATCAGGTGTCAATGAATATTCCATCATTATAAATAATTTGAAACCCTAAAGCACATTTTAAAATTCATATTTGTAATTTTTTTCTGTGGCAAAACAAAGGTAACTGAATACACATAACTGGAGTAGGAAACACTATTAGAAATTGGTTGTTATCCTTTGTTCTTGAAGAGGACCAAAATGATATCACTATATTAGAGTCTAGTTACAGCGTGTCTGACTGTGGATGATCAGACCCATATGAGCTCAGAATGCTCTGCCATAGGTCGGACACAAATAGTCCCTATGAACATTTAGGGTAGCTTCTCTAATTTTGTGCATCTTGCCTTTTTTCTGGGCTAAGTCAATTCCACTTTGCTCATAGAGCATAGCACAATTACTAATCTCATCAGGGAACAAGAAGAATGCTCAGGGTGAATGGTTGATCTACATTCTGATCCTGTTTAGTTAGACAGATTTGGAAGATAATGGTGAGTTTTCTCTGGATATTTAAACAAGAAAAAGGTTCCCTCTTACTTCTAGGACAAATTGCAAATACTACATCAAATGCAACATGGCTCTCATGATCTTGCTCATCAGGGACAGCTAAGTGGCACAGTGAATGGAGCACTGGTCTTGGATCAGGAAAATCTGGATTCAAACCCAGGCCGACACTTACTAGTTCTGTCCCTTGGCAAGTCATTTAACCCCATTTGTCCCAGTTTTTCATCTGTAAACTGGAGATACAGTAGAGAAGAAAATGGCAAACCCCTCTGATGTCTTTGCCCAGAAAACCCTATGGACATAGCTCATGAAATCATGAAGAATCAAATACTGCTTATTGACCAAAAAAACAACCTTGCTGGTCACATTATTCCCATTTTAGATTATATTAGCCATATTAGTATTGATATATTAATATTATATAGTATATTACTAATATTATTGTAATGTATATTACATTACTCCCATTTCATTTTTATACTTTTTATTCCATTTCCTACCTCTGGCTTTCCCTTATTTTTGGAATGCATTCCCTCTCAAGTTTTGACTAACTGGCTAATTTCAGTCATTTAGAACAAGAGAAATTAATCAAACCAAAAAGCTTGGATAACCACAACTTTTCCCTTTCCAGATACTAATTGGAAGTAAAATATCCATGAAAATCATGAGATTAAATCACAAAATAGAACTCTGAACCAAATTCAAGTCAGGAGAGCCCTGGGAAAAGTCAATTTCGTTTTCATCAAGCTTCCTTTTTTAGCTTCTTGTCTGATTTCTGTTTCTTCCCCAAAGGGTACATAGAGCTCTTGGTCTGTCTCTATTTACTTAGATGTTCCTTCACCCATTCTAATACATTTCTCCTTAAGACATTTCCTTGGATCTGTCTTTTACTTCACTCCTAACCAGTAATGATCTACTATTGCCTGTCTCATTTTCAGCTATATACACTAACATCTTGGAAAAGATCTGATAAACTAATCCAAGCCAATTGTTAACCACGGAAAACTGCTTAATACATTCCTCCATCCAGAGGTAACATATTAACTTTACTTGACTCAAAGATATTAAGGCATGGGACTTGGTACTCACATAGAATAGTGGAAAGAAGAACGGGCTTATGTGAAAGAAGTCTGAGATAGTAAGTTGTAAGTAATAGATTTGCAATTTCATATACAATCTTTTTTTTTGTTACATTATGTTGTGGAAATACTAGTTCCATAAATTTAAAAAATGATAATAAAATTAAATTTAAAAATGAAAACAAAATCTTTAATAAAATTTTAATAATCAAAGTTAAATATTTCATAAAATTCAATTAAAAAATTTCAATTTCATCTCATTAGAAGCAGTTCTGTTACAGTAAAAAGGAAATTCTCTCTGAAGTGACAGAACCTTGGTTAAAGTCCTCCTTCTGAAATTTCCTATTGTATGATTTAAGGCTTTTACCTCAATAGGTTTTAATTTCCTGATCTGTAAAATGAAAGTTTTTTTAAAAATTTCATTTATTTATTTAATATTTTCCCCCAGTTTTATTCAAAACTAAAAACTTTTTCACATTTGTTTTTTTTTAATTTTTTTAATTCTAAGTTCTCTCCTTCATCCTCACCCACAATTAAGAAATCACATCAAGTTGTGAAAGAAAACAGGTCTCTCACCATAATGAAAATAAAAACTCTCAAGAAAAATTAAGTTAAAAGGAGAGAGAAAGAGAGAGTGCTTCAATCTGTATTCAGACATAATCAGTTCTTTCTCTGGATATGGATAGGATTTTCATCAGAAGTCCTTGAGAGTAGTTATGAATACTGCTGAGAATACATTTACAGCTGGTCATCCCCAAACATTGCTATTACATTGTATACAGTACATTTCACTTTGAGTTCATGGAGGACTTTCCAGGGTTTTTTCATTTGTTTGTTTTGTTGGGGTTTTTTTGTTTTTCCTGAGAGCATCCTGCTCATCATTTCCCATAGGACAATAATATCCCATCACAAACACACACCACACTTTATTAAGCCATTCCCCAATTCATGAGCATCCCCTCAATTTCCAATTTTTTTTTGTTTTGAGAAGAGAGCTGCTAAGAATATTTTTTGTACATATAGGTTATTTTCCTATTTTTTAACCTCTTTGATATTTATGCTTAATAGTAGTGGTGTTAAGTCAAAGAATATGATGAATTTATAGCCCTTTGGGCACAGAGTATATCTTTTGATCATTTATCAATTGGGGCTTGGCTCTTACTTTTCATAAATTCAACTCAGTTCTCTCGGTTTAAGAAATAGGCTTATCAGAGAAACTTGCTTCAAAATTCTTTTTTACGATCATTCTTGCTAATTATATTTCCCCCATTTCTTCTCTCTCTCCTTTCACCCTGTTTTTAAAAATGCTTTGGTATGGACCACTCCCTTCCCCAACATGCCCTCTCTTTTATCACCCTCCTCTCCTTCCCATATCCCATTCCCCTCCTATTTTTCTGCAGGGCAAGATAGATTTCTATATTCCTATTAAGTGTGTATATTCATATTTGAGCCAATTCTGATGAGCATAAGGTTCATTTATTCACCCTCTCCTCCTTTTCTTCCCCTCCATTGTGAAAGCCTTTTTTTGCCCCCCTTTTTTAATGCAGATAATTTGCACTATTCCATTTCTCCCTTTCCCTTTCCTCTCTCACTTCTTAATTTCATCATTTTAAAAAAGATAAAATGGAAGATTTTGATAAGATGCCTGAAATCTGCACTGGATCAGTGATCATATTATTCCCCATAATTATTATAACTAAGATATATATATATATATTACTTATTAAATGCCAGACTGTGCTAATTCACTTTATAATTATTAACTAGTTTAATCCTCACAACCACCCTGGGAGGTAAGTGCTATTATTATACTCATTTATAGCTAAGAAAAATGAGACATATAAGTGGTCAGGGTCACAGAGCTAGTAAGCATCTGAGGTTTTGAACACCTAATATCAGATTGGGTCCTCTGTTCACTGCACCATCTAGCAGCACATTTTATTTTCCTTTATACCCATTGTGAATAAAAGCGTAAGGACTGTTTCATTTTTTTCTAGATACATGATCCTGCAGTGAGAAGCAATAGATCATAGTTGATAGAGGGTCACCTTTGTGTAAAGAAGACCAGAATTAAAACACTGCCTCTAACACATAAATAAATGATTATTGGTAATCATTTAACCTCTCAGTGCCTTACCCGGGCTTCTCAAAGTTTTTCCATTCACAACTACTTTTAATCTAAGAAATTTTTATATGACCCTAAATATATAGGTATATAAAATAGGTATACAAATTAAACATTTACTGATAATCAATCACAATTTAGTGATGTGCACATTCAGTTACCAGACTCCTTATGGATTCACAACCAACAGGTTAAGAAACTGGGCTCAAAGCAACTAAAACTGCAAATTATAGAGGAATTGTCAATTTACATTGAGGAAAGAGAACTCTATATTAATCTTAGGATCATAGATTTGATAATGAAAGATTCCTGAACTAATGTGTCCTCCCAAACAAACTAAAGAAATGAAATGCTAATAAAAGAATTTCAAGTAAAATTAAGTTCCAATTAATAAGGATAATGAATGCTATGAAGAGGTCATGTCATTTGAATTTATATTTTTTGAAGATATATATGTGTGTGTGCATACACATAAAATAATATGGTAATTGATTTTAATCAATGGAAATATGTAATAAAAATTCAAATATTGCCATCACTTTACCCTGCTCATTAATTGCACTAATAGGGACCTAGCTATATAAATAATAAACTAGTGATGCAACTAGAATTACACAATAATATTATTTAAGATCATCTACTTGCAAGAACTGACTCAAACAACAATATATATTTATTAAATGCCTACTATATGTCAGGCACTGTGTTAAACTGAAAATCCAAAAAAGAGATGAAAGATAGTACCTATTTCCAAGAAGTTCATAATCTAATGAGGGAGGCAACATGCAAAAACACATATATACAAAAGAAGCTATATTCAGGATAAACAGGAAAAATTAGCAGAGTGAAGGCACTGGAATTAAAAGGAATTGGGAAAGACTTCTTGTATGAGATGGGATTTTAGTTCAGACTTAAAGGAAATTAGTGAATCCGGGAGGCAGAGATGAGGGGGGATCCAGAAGAAGGATGTTCCAAGAATGGGAGATGGACAGAGAAAATGCCTGGAACTGAGAGATATAATGTCTTGTTTATGGAACAGCTAAAAAAACCTGTGTCACTGGATCC
Organism: Myrmecobius fasciatus; assembly: GCA_023553655.1. Lineage (NCBI taxonomy): Eukaryota > Metazoa > Chordata > Mammalia > Dasyuromorphia > Myrmecobiidae > Myrmecobius > Myrmecobius fasciatus. The sequence continues at coordinate 105,006 of JAJPUD010004520.1, forward strand.
AAGAGGTGGGGAGAAAGGCTGGGAAAGGTAGGAGGTCTAGGTTATAAAGGGCTTTGAATGCCAAACAAGTTTTTATATTCAATCCGAGAAGTGAAAAGGAGTCCTTAGAATTTATTGACATATTATGACATGGTTGGATCTGTCTTTTCATTTTAGTGGCTGAATGGAAGGCGGATCAAGGTGGGGAGAAACTTGGGACAGGTAGATCTATCAGTTATTGCAATAATCCAGGTGTAGATGATAAAGGACTACACTAGAATGATGGTAGAATCAAGAACGGAGAAGGGAGAAGGGATGTTGCAAAGGTGAAATCAACAGATCTTGGCAAAAGATTGGATATAGGTGGGATGAGACACGGTGAAGAACCCAGGGTTCTTCTATATGAGAGCCTAGGGGATTAAGCAGATGATGTTGTCCTCTTCAAGTAATGTGGAAGGTAGAAGATAAAGATGATTTAGGAGGAAAAAAATGAATTCCATTTTGTACATATTAAATTTAAGATGTCTATCAGATACCAGCAATGGGAATGAGATTGGAGTGAGACTATCTGGATTAGGATAGGTAGATTTGAGAATCATCAGCATAGAAATGGAAATTAAATCCATAGCATTAGATGAGATCACCAAGTGGAGCAGTAAAAAGGAAGAAGAAGAAAAAAAAAAAAAAAGGGCCCAGAACAGAACCCTGAGGGATAGCTATGGTTAAGGGGAATGATATAGAGGAGGAATTAGCAAAGGAGACAGAGAAGGAGCAATCAGATAGAGATCAGATAGCAAAAAGATAGGAGAACCAGGAAAGTGATTTCCCAAAAATCTAGAGAGAATATCAAGAAAGTCAAATTTTTAAAATATTTTTTAAATGTGAATGTGCCATCACCCTGAAGCCTTAGGGGATTTCAGAATGAGAATTGTTTGGTTAAAATTTTTATTGATAAAATGGTTGTAACAAATGGAAATTAATTTCACATCTCTCTAGGATCTGCACATAATCCATTCTTTATTAACTCTATCCTTCTTTTATTCTTTCAGGTGTTGCTCATGCAGGAATTATATAGACCATTCTTTATTCTCTTTCACCTGTTCCTATGGTGCAAATTTCCTGGAGCTAGATGGTTTCCTAAAACCTTGCCTTGTAACGTCACTCAGAACATTACAGAAGACAGTGTAATGGTGAATTGCAGTAATAAACATCTTACTGAAATCCCAAAAGGAATTCCTTATAATACAACTAACCTGACCCTTACCATCAATCACATACCAAAAATTACCCCAAACTCCTTTGATGGCCTGAAAAATCTCGTGGAAATTGATTTCCGATGCAATTGTGTTCCTGTCCGACTAGGGCCAAAAGACCACATATGCCTCAAAAAGCCAAAAATTAGTTTTGGCAGCTTTAAAAATCTCACTCATTTGAAGTCTCTGTACTTGGATGGAAACCAACTCTCTGAAATACCTTTGGGCCTTCCTTCCAACTTGCAGCTACTGAGTCTTGAAGCAAACCACATCTTTTCCATCACCAAAGAGAACCTGACTGACTTAGACAACCTAGAAATACTCTTTCTGGGCCAAAATTGTTATTTCCGTAATCCCTGCAATGTTTCTTTTTTTATAGAAAAAGATGCTTTCCAAAGTCTGAGGAATTTAACAGTATTATCCCTAAAGGCTGACAATTTAACTACTGTTCCCACTACTTTACCATCTAGTTTAAAAGAGCTCTACCTTTACAACAATGTTATCCAAAGCATTGAAAAGGATGATTTTCAAAACCTCAACCAATTAGAAATTCTTGACTTGAGTGGAAATTGCCCTCGTTGTTTCAATGTCCCATTTCCTTGTATCCCTTGTCCAAATAATAGTGCATTAAAGATCCATAAAAATGCTTTTGATTCCTTAATTGAATTAAAATTTTTGCGTCTCCATAGTAATTCACTCCAAAATATACCTAAAAGTTGGTTTAAAAACACCAAAAAACTTGAAGAACTTGACCTTTCCCAAAACTTCCTGGCCAAAGAAATTGGAGATGCCAAGTTTTTATATTCTCTTGGCAGTCTCATAAAACTGGATTTGTCTTTCAATTATGAACCACAGATCTACCGTGCTTATTTGAACTTGTCAAAAGCATTTGCTTCCCTGAAAAATCTGAAAATCTTAAGGCTCAAAGGCTATGTCTTTAAGGAATTGAAAAGTGACAACCTCTTGTCCTTACAGAAGCTCCCACATCTTGAAATGTTAGATCTTGGCACTAACTTTATCAAAATTGCTGAACTGGGTGTGTTACAAAAATTCCAAGCTCTGAAAAACATTGATCTTTCTGTTAATAAAATATCTCCTTCTGGAGAGCCAAGTCAAAATGGATTTTGTTCAATGGCCAGGACTTCTACGGAGTTCCATGTTTCCCAAGTATTTGAATCCATGCATTATTTCAGATACGATGAGTTTGCTCGAAGTTGCATGTTTAAAAGCAAAGAGAAACCTTCTCTCTCATTAATCAATAATGACTGTGAGACTTATGGAAAATCCTTAGATTTAAGCAAAAATAATATATTTTTTATCAATCCTAATGATTTCCAGGACCTTTCTTTCCTGAAGTGCCTAAATCTATCAGGAAATAGCATTAGCCAGACTCTCAATGGCAGTGAATTTCACCCTTTAGTGAAATTGAAATACTTGGATTTCTCTAACAACAAACTTGATTTGCTTTACCCAACAGCTTTTCAAGAGCTTCAAGAGCTAGAAGTTCTAGATATTAGTGGTAATAGTCACTATTTTCTGTCAGAAGGGATCACTCACATGCTCAATTTCACCAAGAATCTCCCTGTTTTGAAGAAATTGATGATGAATGGGAATGACATCTCCACCTCCACCAGCACAAAAATGGAAAGTGAATCTTTAAGGGTTCTGGAATTCCGAGGAAATCGGTTAGATATTTTATGGAGAGATGGAGATAATCGATATTTGCAGTTCTTCAGGAATCTGAACAAGCTGGAAGAGTTAGATATTTCTGAAAATTCCCTCAGTTTTTTGCCTTCTGGCATATTTGAGAGCATGCCTCCAAATCTGAAGACTCTCTTCTTGTCCAAAAATAATTTTAAGCTTTTCAGCTGGGACAAGCTCAAATGCCTTAAGAATCTGGAGACACTGGATCTCAGTCACAACCATCTGACCAGCGTTCCCGAGGTATTAAGCAATTGTTCCAAAAGTCTCAAGAAATTAATACTTAGTAATAACTACATCCGACACCTGACAAAAAATTTTCTCCAGGATGCTTTTGAGTTGAGATATCTGGACCTTAGTTCAAATAAACTTCGTGTCATTCAGAAGTCCAGCTTCCCAGAAAATGTCCTTAACCAGCTTGATATGCTACTTTTACATGACAATAACTTTATGTGCAACTGTGATGCTGTATGGTTGGTGTGGTGGATTAACCGAACAGAGGTCACTATTCCTTATTTGGCCACTGAAGTGACCTGTGCAGGACCAGGAGCACACAAAGGCCAGAGCTTGATTTCACTCAATTTATATACCTGTGAGTTAGATTTGACTAATTCGATTCTGTACACTACCTCAATCTTCATCATTCTTTGCCTGATGATTGTTCCAGTCACAAACCATTTATATTACTGGGATGTGTGGTACAGCTATCATTTCTGCAAAGCCAAATTCAAGGGATATCAGCACCTAGTTTCACCAGATTTTTGTTATGATGCTTTTATTATCTATGACACCAGTGATCCAAAAGTGACAGAATGGGTTTTCCAAGAGCTGCTGGAAAACATTGAAAGCCAAGGAGAGAAACAATTCAATTTGTGTCTTGAAGAACGAGATTGGTTGCCAGGAAAACCAGTTTTGGAAAACCTTTCCCAGAGTATACAACTAAGTAAAAAAACAGTGTTTGTGATGACAAATGCTTACGTCAAGTCAGGGAATTTTAAGACAGCATTTTATTTGTCGCATCAAAGGCTCATAGATGAAAAATTAGATGTGATCATTTTGATATTTCTTGAAAAAGCTCTTCAGAGATCAAAGTACCTCCAACTCAGAAAAAGACTGTGTAAGAGGTCGGTCCTGGAGTGGCCCACTAATCCACAGGCTCATCCTTATTTCTGGCAGTGTCTGAAAAATGCCATAGCCACAGACAATAACACAGTTTATAGTAAGGTGTTTAAAGAGACTCTCTAGCCCTTCTCTTCACAAACAGTGAAAAAAGTTATCAGTTTCACGTGGGACTTGAAGACATTGCCCATTGTACCCAGAGTAGAGGAATCTCCTGAGAACATATGCACATAAAATTATAAGAACATAATATCTTGGGAACTTCCAGGAGGAAAGCACACGGGATCTAAGTGGGTAAATAATATTCCCTGTTACTTTCAAATATTCCACCTCCAATTTCTTTTACTTGTTTACTTACTTTCTTTTATTTTTTGGATTTTTTGTCACGATTTTTTCCTAAAGTTTTGGCTCTTCAATGATACTTTATCTCCAAGTAGTTTTAATTCCTCAAGGCCTATGAGAAAGAATACACTGATTTTGATCACAGGTCCTGAGGTAAAAGTTATCTATGTGACTGAGCAATTCTCTTACACCTCGGTTTCCTCATCCATAAATTGAAGGGGTTGGGCTAGATGATATTTTAGTCTCTTTTTAACTGTACCTCTATGATCCAATGACTATGCAAGATATTATGAGGAGGGAAGACTCAGAAATCCAGAGTTTTATTCCTTCCATGACTATGACAATTCTGCTGTGAATCAAATTACATTGCTGACTTGCCACATACAAAAGACTTTTAATCTACCCAATAATTGAGTCCACAGAATTTAAATTATAGCTAGCATTAATATTGCAAAGAACTTTATAAATTTTATCTCATTTTATCTTTACAACAGGCAGGTATTATTATCCCCTTGTACAGATGAGGATACTTTGACAAATAAAGGCTAAGGGACCTTTATTTATTAAAAATCTTTATTATATATAACCTTTATTATAAAGGCTAAGTGCGTGCCCAGGGTCATAAAGCCAATCAATCCATCAGTAAACTTTTATTAAATGTCTACTATATGTCAAGCACTGTGTTATGCACTGAAAGTGTCTAAAGCTGAATTTGAACTTGGATCTTTCTGACTCTTAGATCCAGTACTCTAACTACTGTGCCATGTGCCTACATGATACCAAAATAGTGAAACTCCAGAAATACATTTTTTAAAAAGAACTTGCCCAAAAAGCATTTAGCCCTGTGTACTCCACTTGGTTTAATGGTTCCTTGACTAACTGATTCTACATTTTATAGACACCTAATCTATTTCATGCAGACATGGCTTCTGGACCCAAGAACTAAGTAACTGCTTTTTTTTTTTTTTTTTTTTTTTTTTTTTCCTTCATGACCTGATACAGTTTCATGGGAATATAATGAGCAAAAGTTTATGCTTAATGGAAATATCCCAAGCTAAAAATGGAAAATTTTCTGATGTTCAGCTTTTCTCAAAGTAATGTTCTTCATTTTTGATTAATCTCCCTGTCAATTATTTTTTTATTTGGTATGCCACATACTATACACATAGTAAACACTGCTTTCTCCAAAGACTTATTATCAATATTGTTTAGATAATTAAAGTGGTGCATCTGTGAATATCTAGGATTCTGGAAAATGGAAACGGACTCTTTTTGTCTACCAAACTTGAATGTGTGTGTAAGGGCATTGTTATACATGCAATACCAAGATTCCAAGCACATGGGTTTTTTTTTTTTTAATTCAGTTCAAAACAACGAAATCTAGTAGCTTGTTAATGAGAAAATAAAAGAATATTTTAAACTTTGCGTTTAGTTCTTTCTATAATAACAAAGTTCTTCATTATACTCTCCTAGAAGGTCCAATACTTAAGTAAGATTGGGAAGACTCTTAGTCTCTAAAGATGAAAAAATGATACAATAAAGACCTGGTTCTAGTCTCAAGCTAATTATATATTGCTGAGGCAATTGGGGTTAAGTGACTTGGCCAAGGTCACACAGCTAGGACGCGTTAAGTGTCTGAGGTCAAATTTGAACTCAGGTCTTCCCGACTTCAGAGCTGGTAGATAGAGATCAACTGCGCCACCTAGTGACCACATATATAATTTTAAAAAATTTTCTAAGAAAGTATACAAATAAAAATTACCTTGCAGTGGCATAACAATTCAATCTAGCCAATAGTTATTTAAGTGGTACTAAGATAATAGCATTTATACATACATGGCACTAAGCTAGATATTGGGATGACAAAAATAATATTAAAAAATAATCCCTCCAGAAGGTATACTAGCAAATTCCTTCTATGACACAGATATGGTGCTGATAGCTAAACCAGGTAGGGTGAAAACAGAGAAAGAAAACTATAGACCAATTTCCCTAATGAATATTAATGCAAAAATATTAAATAAGATATTAGCAATGAGATTACAGAAAGTCATCCCCAGGATAGTACACTATGCCCAAGTAGGATTTATACCAGGAATGCAGGGCTGGTTCAATATCAGGAAAACTATCAGCATAATTAATTATATTAATAACCAAACTAACAAAAGTCATATGATTATCTCAATAAATGCAGAAAAAGCATTTGATAAAATCCAACACCCTTTCTTATTAAAAACACTAGAGAGTATAGGAATAAATGGGCTTTTCCTTAAAATGGTCAGTAGCATCTACTTAAAACCATCAGCAAGCATCATGTGTAATGGAGACAAACTAGAACCATTCCCAATAAGATCAGGAGTGAAACAAGGCTGCCCACTGTCACCATTACTATTTAATATTGTATTAGAAATGTTAGCTTTAGCAATAAGAGAAGAAAAAGAGATAAAAGGAATCAGAGTAGGTAATGAAGAAACCAAATTATCACTCTGCAGATGACATGATGGTATACTTAGAGAACCCTAGAGACTCAACTAAAAAACTACTAGAAACAATTCACAACTTTAGCAAAGTTGCAGGATTCAAAATTAATCCACATAAATCATCAGCATTTTTATATATTACCAACAAAGTTCAGCAGCAAGAGATACAAAAAGAAATTCCATTCCAAATAACGGATGATAGTATGAAATATTTGGGAATCTATCTGCCAAGGAAAAGTCAGAAACTATACGAACTAAACTACAAAACACTTTCCACACAAATAAAGTCAGACCTAGTCAATTGGAAAAGCATTAAGTAAGTGCTCATGGGTAGGGAGAGCGAATATAATAAAAATGACAATACTATCCAAACTAATCTACTTATTTAGTGCCATACCGATCAAACTCCCAAGAAATTATTTTACAGATCTAGAAAAAAATAGTAGCAAAGTTTATTTGGAAGAACAAAAGTTCAAGGATTTCAAGAGGATTAATGAAAAAAAAGGCAGATGAAGGTGGCCTTGCTGTACCAGATCTAAAACTATATTATAAAGCAGCGGTCATCAAAACCATTTGGTACTGGCTGAGAAATAGAGCAGTCGATCAGTGGCACAGGATAGGATATCAGGACAATCTAGGCAATAACCTTAACAATCTAGTATTCGATAAACCCAAAGACCCCAGCTTTTGGGATAAATACTCACTATTCGGCAAAAACTGCTGGGAAAATTGGAAACTAGTGTGGAAGAAATTAGGGCTTGACCCACAGCTAACACTACATACCAAGATAAGATCTAAATGGGTTCATGATCTAGACATAAAGAGTGATGTAAGCAAATTAGAGGAACGTAGTATAGTTTACCTCTCAGACCTGTGGAGATGGAATAAATTTATGTCCAAAGAAGATCTGGAACTCCTAATTGAACACCAGATAGATAATTTTGATTATATTAAGTTAAAAAGTTTCTGTACAAACAAAACAAATGCAGACAAGATTAGGTGGGAAGCATCTAATTGGGAAATCATCTTTACATTTACATTTACATGATAAAGGCCTCATTTCTAAAATATATAGAGAATTGTTTCATATTTATAAGAATTCAAGCCACTCTTCAATAGATAAGTGGTCAAGGGATATGAACAGACAATTTTCAGATGAGGAAATTAAAACCATCTCTAGTCATATGAAAAGTTGCTCCAAATCACTATTGATCAGAGAAATGCAAATTAAGACAACTCTGAGGTACCACTACACACCTGTCAGATTGGCTAAAATGACAGGAAAAGATAACTATGAATACTGGAGGGGATGTGGGAAAGCTGGGACACTAATATATTGTTAGTGGAACTGTGAATGGATCCAACCATTCTGGAGAGCAATTTGGAGCTATGCTGAAAAAGTTATCAAACTGTGCATACCCTTTGACCCAGCAGTGTTTCTATTGGGCTTATATCCCAAAGAGATCTTGGAGGAGGGAAAGGGACCCACATGTGCAAGAATGTTTGTGGCAGCCCTTTTTGTAGTGGCTAGAAACTGGAAACTGAAGGGATGCCCATCAATTGGAGAGTGGCTGAATAAATTATGGTATATGAATGTTATGGAATATTATTGCTCTGTAAGAAACAACCAGCAGGATGACTTCAGAGAGGCCTGGAGAGACTTGCATGAACTGATGCTGAGTGAAACGAGCAGAACCAGGAGATCATTATACACAGCAACAACAATATTACATGATGATCAATTCTGATGGACATGGCTCTCTGCAACAAAGAATTGTCTCAAACCAGTTCCAATTGTTCACTGAAGAAAACCATATACACCCAGGGAGAGGGATATGAAATGTGGACTACAACATAACATTTTCATGCTCTCTATTGATATTTGCTTGCATTGTGTTGCCTTTCTCTGATTTTCTTTTTTTTTTTTCTTATAGATAGGATTTTTCTTGCACAACTTGTCAAGAATTTTAACATTATTAACATGTAGTGGACTTCCTGCCATCTAGGGGAGGGGAGGGGACTGGGGGTAAAATTTGTAATGGAAAGCTTTGTAAAGATCATTGCTGAGGAACTACCCATACATATGTTATGCAAATAAAAAGCTTTAATAAAAAAAAAAATAGTCCCTCTCCTCCCAGAGTTTATGTTCTCTATGACTGACTAATCAAACACTCATGATCTGCTGAGATTGATTCACTATCTGCTGGAGAAAGTTGAAAAACATCTTCTGAGAACTTGAGGAAGGCAGTAGAGTCAGTAGAGTAGGGAAGAATGGATGTTTGGACCTGATTCCCAAGAATTCTGGGTTCAAATTTTGTCTATTGTACTAGCAAGTTTAGTAACCAGGGAAACATGACAATCACTTGGAACCTTTGTTCCTTTATCTGTAAAATGGGGATTGCAATGTGGAGCTTACTATTCAGCATAATTTTTATCTAATTTTCCTGTGATGTAGGTATACAAGGTAATTGTGAAGATAAAGTAAAAATAAATGTACTTAACAAAGTGCTTTATAAATTTAAGAACACTCATCAAATACCACCCATTATCAAGTTAATACAAAGAGGAAAATTTGGATACATTGACCCAACTTGACAAAATAAAATTAACAGGATACTTTAATATGATCAGATTAATTCAAATAATCTGAAGAGCATAAATTTTAGCCAGAAGTTAGAACCTTTAAAACAAAAGGTCCGAACCTCTTTAGGAAGATTAGCATGATAACAGAAGTAGGAAAGGCATACTTGAGTAGCATTAAGTCCATTCCTCAGAGAAACATCAGATATCTGGGATAGATGGAGAAACAAATTAACTTCAAAAGTAAATCTACATTTATACATCTTGTTTTTGACATTCTGGGGAGAAAAATACTTCCTTCCAAACATATACAAATTAATAAAACTTCAGTTTTTGAAAGCTTAATTCACTTTATTGCCACTGTCAAATAGCTGTAAATTATAGAATGTTTATGAATTAATAGGAAAAGAAAAACAAAACAAAACAAGAATTTGAATTCTTATGAAGTGGACCATTTATTGAATCACTTGAATTCTTGTTAACAAAAGCTCTTTTGCCAGTTGAGAGACTGAACATCAACGGGGGAGTACCCAAAAGGAATGCTAAATTCAATAAATGCCTAGAGGCAATGGTATTAAATAAAATGCCACTATATGTGTGTATACACACATACATTTTCATGGAATCCTGAATTCTGTGGTTATAAGTTAAGAAAATTCTATGAAAAGAGTCATTGCATTTGTTTCTCAGACTACTGACTTCAAGAGAGAATTTAAGCACAGAGGGCATTGTGACATTTGAAAGATTTCATATATTTCTTTCTCTTTTCCTAGAGCATTAGTTTTGCTAACATATTGCTTCCCTTATACTAGTTCCTCCTGAGAATACAACAGTCATAATATTAAAGTCAGCATAGCAAATATATATTGTATAAGTTAGTTCCAAAGAATGCCATTTTTAAAGAGTTGGACACAATACCTTTCTTATGAGATGAGTGTGTTGTTTTAAGTGTTTACGAACACTTTTTTCAGCAGATATGCAGATGGACAAACTTTTTTAAAAAGTAACGCATCTGTCAGAAATTGTATTTTTTTGGATCTTAAGACTAAAACCAGATGTGAAACAAAATGGAATTTATATCTTAAATTTAGACAGATCTTTTCTTTCTTTAATGTTGTTACAAATCTCTTTCATATGATCACATATTCCTTTTAGCAGTGAATGGATGCTGATCAATAATTTTATATTCTGTGATATGATGAAAATACCTTTTAAGTTGTTTGTTTTCATGTTTTATTTATCATTTATGGTTCATTTAAATGGTTTATTATTTATGGTTTATTTAACCACTACAAACCATAAAATAACATATTTTGTCTTATTTTCCTGGAGTCCTAAAATTTATTTGAAATAAATTATTTCAAAATATTCAATATTCAATCATTTTTTTTCTTCATTTTTTACATTAATTCTGTTTGGTGAACAATTCTGACTTTAATTGCATATAATTATTATTTTACAGGAAGCACAAGGATTTTTTTTTTTTTTTGCTGAGGTAATTGGGGTTAAGTGACTTGAGCAGGGTCACACAGCTAGGAAGTGTTATGTGTCTGAGATCAGATTTGAACTCAGGTCCTCCTGACTTCAGGACTGGTGCTCTAACCACTGCATCACCTAGCTGCCCTGCACATAGATCTTTTAAAAATTCAATTAAAAAACCCCCAGAAAATTAGGAATTTTGTTTTTTGTTTTTTTTTTTAAAAAAGAAAGAAAAGTTTAAACTCTGGGTTTAGTTCCTTATACAACAAAGTTTCTCATTGTTAGTTCTTTGTTGTCCACAAAGTAGCTTACTTTTTTAATAGTATTTTATTTTTCCAAATACATGTAAAGATAGTTTTTAATGTTCATTTAAAAATTTTTTTCATAGCTTTTAATTTTTCCAAATACATGCAAAAATAGTTTTCAGCACTTTTCAGTTTCAGCAAATTTTTGTCCCTCCCTCCCTTCCACCCCTCCTATAGAGAGTAAGTAATCCAATATAGGTTACACATGTGCAGTTCTTCTAAACATATTTCCATATTCATCATGCTGCACAAGAAAAATCAGATCAAAAAGTGAAAGAAAAAAATGAGAAAAAAAATAGGCAAACAAACAAGAAAAGTGAAAATACTATGCCTTGATCCACATTCAGTCTTCATAGTTTTCTCTTTCTGGATGCAAATGTTTCTTTCCATCCCAAGTCTATTGGAATTGCCTTGAATCATGTCATTGTTGAAAAAGAGTCAAATCCATCATATCAATGTTCATTTTTGTTAGACTTTGAGTTCCAAATTTTTCTCCCTCACTTCCTTATTTCCCCCTTCCCCGAGACAGCTAACTCTCTGATATAGGTTAAATATGTGCAATTCTTTTAAATATATTTCCACATTTATTATTTTGTGCAAGAAAAATCATACCTAAAGGAGAAAAAATAACAAAAAAGAAAAAGGGACCAGAAAAAGCAACAACAACAAAAAGGCAAAGATGCCATGTTTTGATCCCCATTCAGCCTGCACAGTTCTCTCTCTGGATGTGGATGGCATTTTATATTTCAAGTTTTTGGAATTGCCTTGCATCACAGCATTGTTGAGGAGAGCCAAGACAGGACAACTTATTAAATGGATGTTGTGAAGCTCAAATGAGATAATGAATATGAATCACTTTTCAACCCCTTAAAAAATAAAAACCATTTATTATAGTTGTGGTTGTTATTGCATTGAAATTTATGCAGTAACAAGTCATATTACAGCAGGATTCTGGAAATGTACTTTTTTTTAGTCTGTCAGAAAGCCAAGGATATTGTTATAAGTGGAATCTCAAGATGCCCAAGCACAAGGATTTTTTTTAAAACAACAGAAACTTAGGAACTTTGTTAATTAGAAAATAAGGAAAATTTCACTGTGGGGTTAATTATACAACAAAATTCCTCATTATGCACTGAGGTCTAGTGATTTGGATACAGAAACTAAGTAATCAGACTCTGAAGATGAAAGAATGGTATAGTGAAGACCTGGATTCTAATCCCAGCTTAGTTATGTATAATTTGAAAATCTATTTTTTCCTAATAAATTATTTGGGTTCCACATACATGTTCATTTCTCTTGCAATAAACCTGGTTTTCACATAAGTCTTATGGCACTGTGAATTCTTGTTGATCCTGTATAGAAGGCAATGGCAACTAAATGGTTCAGTAAATAGAGTACTGGGTTTGGAATCTGGAAGATTCATCTTCATGAGTTCAAATCTAGCCTCAGACACTTGTAACTGAGTGATCCTCAGTAGGTCCCTTAAACCTATTTAGCTCAGTTTCCTCATTTGTAAAACAAACTGGAAAAGGAAAAAATGGCAAACTACTCCAGGATCTTTGCCAAGAAAACCTCAAATGGGATCATGAAGATATACTACGTAATAAACTAATTACAGGGATTATAAAACAAAATGAAAAAAAAAAAATAATCCTTAGTATTCAGCCAAGTGCCTGGCACCCAAAAGGCACTTAATAAATGCTTATATTTTATGGCTGATTAATCAAACTCTCATGGTCTGATACAGATTGATTTTTAAGGAAGAAAACTGAACAATGGCTTCTGAGACCTAGAAGTAGGCAGTATAACAAAGCAGAATGAATTCTGGATATGAATTCAGAATCTCATTGTTTTATCTGAGTATTCTGGTAGAGAGAATCATAAATCATTTGATTTAACCACTTAGAGCCAAGGTAAGGTTTATGGCAGAAAATTCAGCTAAGAAGGAGTCAATAATAGGGTGGCGATGTTCAGTTATTTTTCAGTCATGTCTGGCTCTTCATGAACCCATTTGGCATTTTCTTAGGAAAGATATTAGCATTTTATTCTCCAGCTCACTGAACACTGAGGGAAACAGTTAAGTGATTTGTATCACTAGTAATATGCTAGTAAGCATTCCTGGCTAGCTCTCTATGCACTATGGGGGCATCTAGCTGCCTATTAGTAGATGTACCAGTAGTAGGGTAACTGGGACAAATTGGAGTTGTTGGATAACTTTGATCATTAATCTACAACTATCATTCTAAGACCTGTAGGAAGTATCAAAAAGCAATTTTGTAAAATGGAAACACTTGTCATTCTAAGACTGAAAGAATAGGGAATGAAGCAAAATAAGCATTTATTAAGTGCCTTCTGGGTACCAGGCACTATGCTAAATATTATGGATACAAATTAGAAGCAAAATTACAGTTCCTGTTTTTGAGCAACTTACCTTCTCATGGTGGATGCAAACACATAAAAAAGGAATTGAAAAATGAGGGAAGAGGAGAAGTTACCCACTTGGAGTCATGATAGAGAAAGAAGTCTAGCAAACTGACAGCAAAGCAAATAGGAATGAAGGGCTGGACATGACTCATCGGAGGAGTCTTCCTTAAAATTGAAATTCTGGAAGAAAATAACACATCAAAGAAAGAGGCTCAAGAGTGGAGCAACAATAAGAAAGATCTCATTAAGATATATGTGATTCCAGTTGTAGTTGGTTACTTTGCTACTTCCAATTCATTCTTTTCTCATTTTTCTGCATTATCTAACTTCTTTTTATTGCTTTAAAATCCAGTATTCTCATTTTTATTGAAAAGCGACCCCTGCAATTTTTTATGGAAGTAGAATTTAAACATGGCGGTGACTGTGACATTTGGAAGATAATGTATATGTCAATATTTTCTTGGATTATTAAGCTTTTCTTTTTTTTTTTTTTAACATTTTTTAATACAGATCTTCTTATGCAGATCTGTCATGGATTATAAATATTCTAACTAACGCAAACCTACATATACATACATACATATATACATACATATATATATACATATATATATATATACTGAGTGAACAATTTACCAAAAAAAAAAAGTTTAATTATAACTTGTGCAACATTGCCCCTCAAATTAGTCTCTACCCTAAGTAGAAAAAGAATGAATTTGCCATTTGGCAGCTATTTGATAAGTTCTAGATTTGTGATTATTAAAAAATTCCAAGAGACATATTTTCTGGGTAATTTAATAATGTTGTTAATAATGCCAGTATCTTAATAAAAGGATGGTCATGTGACTGTCTTTCAGACTCCTCATGATAGTTTATATGCCCTTTGAAGAGAAGGCAATACTGGTGAAGAGCTAGAATAGGCAGAAGAGGTAAATCAAAATAGATTTGAAAGAGAAATTGATTGTAAAAAGAATATTACATAAAAATAGCATAATAGAGATTCAGTTCAAGAGATAGAATAACCATGACAAGGCATCTATCACAGATTACAAGTGTTTTTGTTATGTGAATTAGCAAGGAAAGAGATTTTTAATAATTAAAAAGTTCCCTAGTGGAACTCACAATTAACCAGAAGGAAGATACCATTAAAGGGAATAGGTCATGAGGTGGGAGTGTGCCATTGACAGGTGGGCCAGATCCATAGAGTTTAGCAGACTAATCCCAAAAGGGGGTTAATAGGTGTAAGAAACAAAATATCTTACCAAGAACTTCACCTTCTCATTGATGAATGCAGGAAAGATTTTTTTTTTTTTTTACATTCTTGCATTAATGGATGCCTAGGTTAGGAAGGCACATTTTTGAAAACACAAAAGCAGTATTATATTTCCTATTCTGAATCACAAGTCCCTCCCCTGATTCCCCATTAATTGGGTGTTACAGAAATTACAAAATGTGAATCTTCACCCCTCATTACATAGCCAGTCCCTGACTCACATTGTCTTGGGGGAAGATAGAAGGGCAAGGGGGCAAAGTCAAGACCACCACCCTTGATTACAAAAGCCAGCCCCTGCCCCCAAGGAGCTTACATTCTTTTATGAGGAAAGATCAAATCTAAAGCCTCCACCCCTGATTGTATTCTTTATGTCCCTATGAGTCCTTGCCACCCATTTCTTTCTTAGGGTTTCAATTTTCTAACTTGTTTCATTTTTCCAATTTAATTTGTGGAAACTAAATCCCCATCCAGTTCTCACAGTAGGAGAAGGGGTTCACACCATTAACTGGCAGGTCAAATCTAAAAGGGATTTAGCACCCTAAAAGAATTAGCTAAAACAAGGAAAAAGACACTAAAAGGCAGGACACTGTAACAGGTAAACTCTAAAAGAAATTGAATGAATATCTACACCTTGAGTGGATCTTTTATAGGGGAAAATAACCTTTAGGGGCTTGACATCATAATTTGGCTTTTGGATTGGATAAATAAAAGTGGAATTTCTAGAGACCCCCATTTGGGGTGGGACCATAATCGAAAGTTCATTTGAACAAAAGACCTACTTAAGAACAAAAGGCTCACATAAATCTGAGCAGATCCTGCCATTGCCCTTCCCTACCTTGCTCCAGGGAGTATTATAATCCTTTGGGTGTTTCTGGCTTTGGATGCTAAAGTCCATTTAGCTATCTCCTCACTGGGTGGCAATCACCTCTAACTGGGAAGTGGATTATTATATTAATTTAAAATGAGAGTCTTAGAGTAGGTGGCCTACATCACCCAAGTCTTGAACAAAGAGACATCAATTTCCATATCACCTGTCTGACAAAAAGTAGGATCCACATTTTCCCAGATCTACGGGGAGCTAACACAAAGAGTAGGAATGCACCCAGCCTTGGTAAATCTCTAAGAGAGATTTCCCACACTGTTTAAATGAGGAAGTAGAAAAGAGGAAAAATTTTGGTCCTAATAAAATAATTATTTATTAAAAATAATTAGTTATTTAAAAAGACAGTCATTTCTCATACATTAGATCAATTTTTGGAAGCCTATAAATGTCTTTTGATTCAAGGAAGACTAAGATAACTTCATTAAAAATAGAATGAATCCCCTATAAATTTCTTCTACTAAAATACATAAAATGCTTAAAACATTAGTTATTTCAGAGGGAAGTATAATTTATGATCATGAAACACTTGAAGGCAAAATTCAACATTTGTCAAAATGGTGTAAAAGGAAGAGAAACAAAATTGCATAACACAAAAACCAAGGCACATTTCAACAGAAAGTTCAGTACAGTGGTTAGTGGTAAGGAAAAGAAATCTAAAAATCTGTCAGCAACTGATCCTAAAAAGAGTTTATATCTTCCTAATTTCTACAGGCCATTTATTAAAGAGCTAACTAATTTTTCTGGAAATCATTTATGACTGTAGGTATCTAAGAGCCATAACTAGGGTGGGACAATGGTCCTTTGCCACTGGACACTGAAATTTTAAATGGCACTATTTTTTAGTCCTTCGATAGTAGCCCCAGGATGTCCAAAGTTGTGCTTCCTTTTTCTTCCCCTCAACTGTACTTTAAGTAACTCCTCCTCCCACTTCTACAATGACTAACCACAAAAACAAAAATTGTTACAGTTCTGAGCAATTCCATATTTCATTCAATTATGCTAATGTTTAGCTCAATAAGCTGAATAAAAGTTTTTTTTAATAGTAATCATATTTTTTCAAAAATAACCTGATAGAGAGGAGCACCTATATTTCCAATGATCTTCTGTCAACCATTATCTATTCAACACTACTCCTGGATTCACACTAAATCTCCCATTAAAATCCATTGACTTTACTATATTACTATTTATTATAGTCCTAGTTCCTGAACTTACAGCTTTTTCAGTACTATCTCCTAACACACCTCCCTCAGCACAAAGGACCTTTTAAGGATCTAAACATTTGCAGAGTCCAAGTAGAGTAGAGATTTAGAAGGGCCTGATTTGGGAGAAAGAATATGTGAAGCAAAAAACCCCTCCAATTTTCTATTTAAAAAGAAAAAAAAAACACTCATATTTCAGCTACTAGTCCCAGTCTGACTTTTCATCCCATTGTTTCCTGGACCCTCAAACTCATGTCTTACAATCACAAGCAATAAAATATAAGAACAATATCTCAGCTATTGGATCTTTTTTTTTTTTTTGGAATGTTCTATTTTAAAATGTGCAAAAAGTTCAAAAGTAAGCACAAATATTTGAAAATGAGTTGAACATACTTTTTTTAAACTTTTTTTTTCTTTTTATTAAAGCTTTTTATTTGCAAAACATATGTGTAGGTAATTTTTCAACATTAACCCTTACAAAACTTTCTGTTACAAATTTTTTCCCCTAGTCCCCACCCCTCCCCTAAATGGCAGGATATCCACTATATGTAAATTATGATAAAATACTTGACAATCGAATATGTGTACACATATTTCCACACTTATCTTGTTGTGCAAGAAAAATCATATCTATAAGAAAAAAAATCAGAGAAAGGAAACACAATGCAAGCCAACATCAATAGAGAGCATGAAAATGTTATGTTGTGTTGTACTTCATATTCCTCTCCCTGGGTGTATATGGCTTTCTTCATCACTGAACAATTGGAAGTGGTTTGAATCATCTCATTGTTAAAGAGAGCTACGTCCATCAGAACTGATCATCATATAGTCTTGTTGTTGCTGTGTATAATGATCTCCTGGTTCTGCTCATTTCACTTAGTTCATGCAAACATAGTTTAAAAAAAAAAAGCAGTAATTCAGTTTTATTTGCTGTGCTCTTTTATGTTCTACTTTGCATATAGAAACATTCTTTTTTTGTGTTTGTAAAGTTCAGAATTCTTTTTAAATGTTATATTTTGAACCATCTTTCTTCTATTTAAAAGTAATGTCATCTATTTGTAAGGCATACCTCAGAGTTAAGGCAGACTACCTCAATAAAAAGAATATTGCAGGGGCAGTTAATTGGTGTAGTGGATAGATCACCAGTCTTGAACACCAGAGTTCTCAAATCTGGCCTCAGACACTTAACACGTCTTGCCTGTGTGACCCTGGACAAGTCACTTAACACACAATAACAGTTATGTTTATACTATACTATATTCTATTAAGTAATAATATATTGTTTTTGTAAATTTACATACATTAATTAAAAATATTTTAATACTAACCACCATCTGAGTCTACAATGAGTGGTGATAATTTTTGCTGAAAAGTTTTGTTTTGATGTTGATAGTCACTGATTGCTCAGGTTGCTGAAGGTTGTGACAATTTCTTAAACTAAGACAACAATGAAGTTTGCTTCATGGATTGACTCTTCCTTTCACTTAGAGGCCATGTAATTTATCTAATTTCAATAATTTTATTTCTCAGGGAATAGGGAGGCCAGAGGAGAAAGGAAAAAGATAGGAACAGTCAGAACAAATACATTTATCAATTAAGTTTGCCATTTTATATGGGTATACATCATGGTGTCCCAAAACAATTATAATACTAACTTCAAAGATTACAGATTACAGATCACCATGACAGACAATAATGATGGGAAAAAAAATGGAAATGTTAAGAAAATTTCCAAAATGTGATATAAAAACATAATATGAGTATATGCTGTTGGAAAAATGATACTAATAGACTTATTTGATGCTGGGTTGCCACAAACCTTCAATTAGTAAAACAGTATCTGTGAAGCACAATAAAGCAAAGTGCAATAAAATAAGGTATGCTTTTTTTAGTACTTTTCCATTTATAAACTGCTTTTCTAATGATGATTTCACTTGACACATTTAACAGCCCTGAGAGGTAGGTAGAGAGCTGAAGCTGATTTGTTTTAAATCACATAGTTCTTCAGTGGCAAAACAGAATCTCAGATACCAGACTTTGGACTCATAATTGCAAGCTCAGGGATGAGAACCTGTATGAATAGCCATCTGGACAGAGATGTGTAAATAGAGCAGTGGGTCAATAAACAGGTGCAGCTTTTCTATTTGTTCTGTCCCAGCCCTGCCCCACCAATCCCTAAGGAGCTTTGAAGGGGAAGGGGACAGCCAAGGCTACCCAATTTCCTAGTCACATATATTTCAATTGCTCTCCACACCTATGTGCCCAGTTCATTGAAAGTTACCCAGAGAGATGGACAGACAAGCAACCTGCCTATATTACTCTGATTTCTATGTACTTAGGATCACATTTGGAAACTGTGTCCTTCTATTTTCCCTCTGATATTATTGCAGGTGCTCATGGGGATCATAGGTCACAGGACAGATTTACTGCCAGTATCATAGGTAACTTGCCCCTCATTTGGAGGCTGAAATAGCACATCTCAACAGCGGTGAATTATCTGACACAGCTGACAGTTCAGCCTATTTACAGTTGAATCTTCTACCCCATGGAAATTTTCAGAATCCTTTATGCTTTGAGAATTTGTGCAATGAAGCCATTATTTAGAAAAACACAGAAGCACATTGAAGAAACCTCAAACAAAATAAATGAGAATATATGGGGGGAAAAAAGAGAGATAAAATACATGTTGGTGGATTGTAGATCGACGTAAATTTTTTGGAGAATAACATGGTAACATAAAATAAAAATAGCAAAACTGACCATTCCCCTTAGTGCAAGGAGTTCATTGCTTAAGCTTTTGCCCTAAAATTAAGACAAAAAAGGTAAAAAAAGAATCTATCAGCAACAAAATGTTCACTGTTGCTTTATTTACTGATAAAAGCAGAAAAATGGCAACAATTTTGTTTTGATGTTGATAGTTACTGATTGCTCAGGATGATGGTTGCTGAAGGTTGTGACAAAAAGAGTGACCAAATCATGGTATGTTAATGTAATGTAATATGGTGTGGTGAAAAATTTTAAAAAAAGAAAAAGAAGAATGTGAACAAATTGAAGTAAGATTGACAGAACCAGATCAGTACTTGTCTACAACTAGGTGTTATTATTAATTATATTAATTATTATGAGTTGTAATAAAAATAGCATACTTTTAAATGTGTAACTGATATATGCATATTGATAACTATATATGTGAATTTGTATGTTTGTATGTATATACACATATATATATATACATACATAATAATATATTTACATACACGTGTGTGTGTGTAACTAAGATTTACCATCATCACAGTTGTCTTGACTTTTGTGTTACCATCATCCTCTACATATCCATTTTCATATTCAATCCTCAGAACAATCCTGGGAAGCAGATTATCACAGGTATCCTTATCTCCATTTTACATAGGAGAAAACTGAATCTAAGGAAAGTTAAGTGACCTGAAAATGACTAGTCAACTGGTAGATATAAAGCTGGGATTGTACAATAAGCACTGGGCAAAAATCACTTTTTTTTTTTATTTGGGTGGTTCTATTTTACTAAAGGGGCAGCTAAGAGATGCAGTGGATAGAATGCCAGGCCTGGAGTCAGGAAGACCTGAATTCAAATGTGATCTCAGACACTTACTAGCTGTTACACTGGAAAGTCTGCCTCTCATCTATAAAAGGAGCTGGAGAAGGAAATAGAAAACTACTGCAAGAAAATCCCAAGTGGGATCATGAAGAGTTGGACAGTGCTGAACAAAAATAAACTTTACTAAAATGTTGTTTTTCAGGTTAGGAGTTTTATGTCTGATTTTATTCCTTATTTTGCATGTTTATATGGGGGGATTTTTTGGTGTTGTTGATATACATTAAGCTTATAATTTAAAAAAAAAAAAACATTATATTGAGAAAAACTCTTATCTAAGGTTAGTACTAACAAAGGGAAGTGAGACATAGAGAAGGAAATGCTGAGATCCAAAGGAGAGGGGGAGAGACCCAGCCTGAGTGGACATGGCAGAATGATGATACAGCCAGATTATTTTATGTCATTGTTTTTTGGATTTTTTTAAGGCCTTTTCTTCCCACATTCTTCCTTCTTCTACTTCCCTTCTCTCTATTAAGCAATTATATGCTATCTGTGCCTAAGACAAATTTTCTGTGATCCACAAAGATGAAAAGAAAATAAAGTACTTGTTACTTGCCTGTGATATCTTATGAAAGGAGGTTAGTTTAACCTTGTGATTTTTACTTCCATTTCCACATCTCACGTTGCAAACCACATCTGTTCTGACCAACAGCTTCCTTGGGTTTATTAATCAGGTGAAGGCCTTTTTGAATTTGTCTGCAGGTGACATTGGCCTGACTTTTAGTCTCATTTGAATTTGTCTCCTTATCTCAGATAGGCAGGCTGTTGTGAAAGAAGCTGGATCTGACTTGCTGCCTGGCACTTAAGGGGGCCTTAATCTGGATCTGTAAATCATTTGTAACACCCAAAGAGAACTCACTTATATGCTGTATTCCCTCAGGGATTTTTTGCTCCCCTCTCCCTATTTTGTGGCTCACTTCCCATGCCCAAAACCTCCTCACACAACAATAATGGTTCTGGTGCAGGAGCTTGGCAGGATGTCTGCAGTGATAATGAGATTGACAATGTCAAAGCTAGAGGAAAGTGTGGGAGAGGAGAGATCTTAGATGGACTACAAACTGGAGGTCTACAGACCTTATTGTGGTATTCTTGTGAGTCCTGGACAGGATACCAGCACTAGGCCAGGAAACTGAACTGCTTCCATTTGAGCTGTCTTAGAAAGCCCTGAAGATCACCTGGCAAGGTAAGACACCAGACACTGAGGTCCTTTCTCAAACTTAACTGCCAAGCTTCCAAACTCTACTGCAGAGAGCACAACACAATTTGGGCTGCCAAATGTACGCTTGCCAAAAAAGATTATTTTATGGAAAACTCACACATGGCAAGTGCTCACAAAATGGTCAGAAAAAGCAATACAAGGACACTCTCAAGGTCTCTCTTAAGGACTTTAGAATTGATTGTATGACACGGGAGAGACTGGGACAGGACCACCCAGCATGGGGGCCCTCATCAAAGAAGGGGCTGGACTCTATGAGCAAAGCAGAATGGAATTATCTCAGAAGAAATGAACTCAGAGAGTCCTCCCCAAATGTTCATAGGGACTGTCTGTGTGCTCTACTTCAAAGTAAGTTCCTTGCTTGAATGAATGAATGAATTTGCTACAGTATTAATGCTAAACTCATTTAGAAACCAGAGACATTCAACTATACATAAGGATCCTTTTGGGAAGCATAATAACTTAGAAAATGACATATTAACATTATTTATGTTTTATTGTTTTTTATGTATTTTGTTCAATTTTCCCCAACATTGTAATCTGGTTCAGGGTTCACTTGGGAGTGTTATGGGCAGGATGTTGAATAACAACTGCAATAAAGTACAATGGAAAGGTCTTAAATCTTGTGTGTGAAATGCTGATAGGATCTTGGACAAATCATTATCTTTCTGGGCTTCATTTCCTAATCTGTAACAACAATAATAACAACAGCATTCACACAGCCTTTTGCACTTTGCAAAGCTCTTTCAAAATATTTTCTCATTCAGCCCTCAGAATCACTTTGGAAGGCAGGTACTGTTATTAACTTCATTTTACAAGTAGGGAAACTAAGGCAGATAAAGGTTAAGTGACTTACCCAGTAATGACTGAGTAAATGACTGAGGTCAAATTTGAGCTGACCTGCCTCTGTCAAGTGTGCCCTTCACAAAATCCCCCAAACTCCCTCTATTTAAGAGGGCTGTAGGAATAGAGGGCTTCTGATGTTTTCTACCTCATGTCACCCTTGGTCCTCTTCAAAAATAAAAAACGGAACAGCAAACTCAAGCCCCAAGTTCATCTCAGTGATTAGCCAGGTTTTTTCCCTTCCTTTGTAAGAGCCTCATTGTTATGTTCCTTCATCTGGCAGGTATTGCCTTTCTGAATGGAATCGAGGCGATTTAAGCAAAATGATTTATTTGAAGGAATCAATTTAGTTGTGGTCCCAGTTCCCTTCTTGGGAGAGGAGTTCAGCTAGAGTGTGAAGGGAATTTGGACAAGAACTCTGCGGATGATTTAGAGCAGAGACGAGAAAGAGAATAATTGAATTTCAGTCCTCTAAATCCTGAAAAATGGGGCTGCTTTCTTCTGTTAAATTTGCAATTAAAGTACTGTGTCTTCCAACTTGTGCACCTTGTAGGGAATCCTAAAAAATTTACAGTACTTTACCTAGAAGCTAAAACCTTCACTGTACTTAAGATGATGATAAGGCCATCTAGTGGAGAATAAAGTCAGTCATACCAATGGCTAAGCACAGTGCTTGTGTTTGTCTCATTTTTATTACTTATAATGACTATTTTTATTACGTAGAATCACAGGTTTAGAGCTGAAAGGATCATAGGATCATTAATCTAGGGATGAAAAAGATATTTTTTTAATTTTTAATTTTATTATTTTTTAAAAGTTTTTTTTTCTGGTTATACATGTACATACATTAAAAAAAACACATTTCTTTATGAATTATGTTAGGAGAGAAAAATCAGAACAAAAGGGAAAAGCCATGAGAGAAAAAAAATAGAAGAAAAAGAAGAAAAAAATGTGAATATAGCATTGTTGATTTACATTCAGTGGAAGAGATATTGGAGGCTATCTAGTCTAACTCCATCATTTTGCAGATTAAGGGAACTGATTCACCGAAAGGTTAAGTGATTTGCTTAAAGTAAGAGATCTGGGATTCAAACATTGGCCACCATGTCTCTAACTAGCTGTTCCCTAAACTAAACTACTTATCTTTTGTATAAGTTATCTTCTATTCCTAGAATGTTCTTCCTCTTACTTTTAGCTCTAAGAATCTATAGCTTTCTTTAAAGCCCAGATGAAAAGTCATTTCTAAAATCTTGACTCATTCCCCAATTGTTTGTGTTTTCTTATGTCTAAAATTACTTGGACTTCACTTATCTGAGTATGGTTTTTCCACCCGTGATATATAAGCTCCCTAAGGGCAGTTTAGGGAACAGCTACTAGGCCAGTTTATCTGGGACACAGAATTTGTGAAGGGAAATAATTTGAATTAAGTCTCAAATGTGAAATAAGTCTCGAAAGGTTGATCGGGGTCAGATTGTGCAGGGCCATAAATGCCAAACAGAGGAAGAGGTTGTATTTTATCTTACAGGCAATAGGAAGTCACTGGAGATTTTTTTAATCAGGGAAGGGACAATGTCCCTGAACCTTAGACAGATTATTATGGCAGCTAAATAGTGGATGGCCTGAAAAGGGGGGAAGACTGGAAGCAAAGAGACCAAATCAGGAAGACCAATTAGGAAGCTAATGTTAGTCCAAATGAGAAGTGATGACTTTTAAAAAATGAATGCCATCTACATAATACAATCATTTCAAGCCTTTTTAAACTTTGCTCAGCTTGAAATGTGTCAAAAATTGATACCCAAGTGTCTTCAAAATTGTGTTACTCTAGCACATTTCTTTTGTACATACTTATTCAGGTTCAGGTACTCTTACTGACTTAATTTTAACTTCAGAGACTGCTTCTCTAGGCTCTAAAACAGAACTCATTATATTTTCTGGCAAACCTACCCCTCTTGTGAACTTTCTTAATTACCATCTAGAATACCATGCTTCCAATTCTAAACTTAGTATTGTCTCCTCACTGTCAATCCATACATTTATCCAATTAGTTACCAAATGTTGTTATTGCTAACCTTTACATTTATATATGTTCTTGTTTCTCTGACACCTCCACAGTTCAGGCTTTCATCACCCTTTTCCTGGACTATTGACATTTCTTCCTAATTGCCATCTCTCCCTCAAATCTCTTTCCAACTTAATCCATTTTCCCTGAAGCTACCAAAGTCAAAATCTTTCTAGAGCACTTTGGTACCCACTGTTACTGGTAGGGCAAGGACATAAATGTAAGTATTTAACTAGTTCTCAGGAGGGGAAATGTATGCAGCACAATTTTTAGTTTAATTTGCATCATCAACATTTTCTCCATTGCTTTCATTAGTTTAGACAACCAATGAAACTAGCCATGATTTTATAACATTTGCCAATTTCTAATGTATCAATGTACACCCCACAGAAAGAGTCATCTCCATCATACCATTGCCGAGGGTCAAATATAAGCTTCCTAGTGAGTATTTGTAAGTTCTTTCATAGAAAGAAATGTTTCATTTTTATCCTTTTATCTCCAGTGCCCATAATAATTCCTGACACACACCAGATACTTAATAAATGTTTAATGATGAACCAATTCACAACCTAGCTCCTATCTATTTTTCTAGCCTTCCCTTCATGTACATGGCTTCAGTTTAGCCAAACTTATTATACCTTTATTTTGATGGTCTCCTACATGTGGAATGCATATCCTCATATCCATCTCTTGGAAGCCCTAATTTTACTCAAGGCTCACCTCAAGGGCTACTTTCTACTCAAAGCCTTTCCTAATCTCCTATACTACTAGTGTCTTTTCCAATCCCCCTCCCCAGTGATTTTGTATCAAACTTATATCAATTGAATATACTTATTTATACATATACATAGATATATAGGTAGATTAAATAAAGATACAAGATAGAATTCCTACTGAAATATTTAAAATCTTAAAAGATGGTGCTGCTAAAATATTGCATTCAATATGCCAGCAAATTTGAAAAACTCATCAGTGAAAAAAGTTAGTTTATGTCACATCCTAAAAAAAAAAAAGGTAAAGCCAAAAAATGCTCTTTTTATTTCAAAGGACTTTACATGTTTAACCTATATCAGATTGCTTGCTGTCTTGGGGAGAGAAGAGATAAAGGAGGGAGGGAAAAAAATTTGGAACACAAGCTCTATAAAAATGAATGTTGAAAACTATTTTTACATATATTTGGAAAAATTAATTACTATTGAGAAAAGTAAAAAATAAAAAAGCTGAGAGAGAGGTAATATAAATATTTAGAGGCAGAGATATATTTTAAAAGGAGATCTGATTTTCTAGGAGAAATTTAAGAAGTGATTTTTTAAATAAAGGAGGAGCCACTAAGTAATAATTATAGCATATATAAATATATAAATATACATACACATGCATATACACATATACATATGTATGTGTGTATTCATGATATATATTTATATGTGTGTATATACATATACATGTGTTTGTGTAAATATCCGCTCAAAAATATGCTGTTTGGCATTCAAAACCCTTCATAAACTAGCCTCCTCCTACCTTTCCAGTTTTCTTACATTTTACTTCCCAACAGGTACTCTAAATCAATGATACTGACCTCTTGACTGTTCTCAAATAAGACACTCTTAGCTCCAAGCATTCTCTGGCTATCCTTCATGTCTCCTCTACTCCAACTACTGACTCCTCTGGTTTCCCTTAAATCCCAACTAAAACCCCTCTTTCCGGAGGAAGCCTTCCCCAAACCCTTTTACTTCTATTGACTTCTCTCTGTTCAGAAATATCAAGAATTGGGCATTCCACAAATGCAGCAAGGTGCCTATAAACATGGTCCTGCAAGAGCAGCAGCAATCAGTATAAGCATGATATTGACCAGAGATGCTTCCCAGTGCCCAGCATCTAGATCTCCAAGATCCCTAGCATTCTGATATGAGATGCTAGAGAGAGCCATGAAGATCCAAAACTATAAACTTCAGAGATCCAGGGGATATAAAGCTTCAAGGTAAAGGTAAACACAGGAATCTAGGAGGCTCGGTGCTATACCGAGCAGGATTGACTATTTTACCCACTAGAAAAAAAGGGAGATGGAGCTTGGCCCTGACACAAAGCTCTAATACAGGAACTAACATTGGAGAGATAAATAAATCAAAGAAAACATCAGCCAAATAAAAAATAGTTACAAATCTAGAGAGCTCCCAAAGGAAGAGAGCAACTGTTAGCAATTGTAAGCAGAGACATAAAGGAAAAAAATGTGCCACAAAACTCCATGAATATCTAGAAGAAATTCAGTATGACATAACAAATGAAATTTATCTCCAGAGGAAAGAACTGGAAGAAAAATTAATAGATTAAAAG
Source organism: Myrmecobius fasciatus (assembly GCA_023553655.1). Lineage (NCBI taxonomy): Eukaryota > Metazoa > Chordata > Mammalia > Dasyuromorphia > Myrmecobiidae > Myrmecobius > Myrmecobius fasciatus. The sequence goes on from JAJPUD010004520.1 coordinate 132,109, forward strand.
AGAAAGAGATAAACCTTACCCAGGTAATGGACTGCCTGAAAACTTGCATATACCAATACAAATCAATAATTATATAGTAACAATAAATATTAGAACAAATTCAAAAGATTGAAGAACTAGACAAAGATGTAAAATATCTGACAGCAAAGCATCTGACCTAGAAAAAACAATCATTTAAGAATCCTTAGACTCTCTGAAAAATCATCAATTTTTAAAACCAGGACTCTCTATTTCAAGAACTCATAAATGAAAATGTCTAGCTCCGTTAGAGGGTAAAGTGAATATTAAACTATAAATTTATGAAAGAAACTCCAAAAGCAAAAATCCCAGGAATGTCATAGCCAAAATACAGAACTCCCACATTAATTTAAAAATACTTCAAACATCCTGAAAGAAACAGTTAAAATGTTAAAAAAAAATCCATAGTCAGGATCACATAAGATATATTAGCTTCTACTATAAGTGAGGGAAAATTTTCTTTTTTTTTATTAAAGCTTTTTATTTTTCAAAACAGTGGACAATTCTTCAACATTAGCCCCTGCAAAACCCTGTGTTCCAATTTTCCTCCTCTTCCCCCACGCCCTTCCCTAGATGGCAAATAGTCCAATATATGTTAAAAATGGTAGAAATATATGTTAAATCCAATATATGTATACATATTTATACAGTTATCATACCGCACAAGAAAAAAAAAGAGAGAAGCAAAATAAAATGTAAGCAAATAACAAAAAAAGAGTGAAAATGCTATGTTGTGGTCCACACTCAGTTCC
>JAJPUD010004520.1:132978-145350 GCA_023553655.1 Myrmecobius fasciatus
AACTGATGGGCATCCATTCAGTTTCCAGTTTCTAGCCACTACAAAAAGGGCTGCCACAAACATTCTTGCACATGTGGGGCCCTTTGGAATCTCTTTGGAATATAAGTCCAGTAGAAACACTGATGGGTCAAATGGTGTGCACAGTTTGATAACTTTTTGAGCATAGTTCCAGATTTGCTTTCCAGAATGGTTGGATCTGTTCATAGTTCCACCAACAATGTATCAGTGACTCAGTTTTCCCACATCCCCTCCAACATTCGTTATTATTTTTCCTCTCATCTTAGCCAATATGAGAGGTATGTAGTGGTACATGAGGGGAGATCTTCAAATAAAATATTGCAAAAAGAAAAAGAGACAGATTTATATCTTATCCAAGAAATAACTTATCCAGAAAAGCTGAGTATAAATAAATAGGGGGAAAATTGATTTTTAATGGAACAGAGGATAACTTCCAAGCATTCCTGGTAAAAGATCATATCTGAGTGGGAATTTGATAGACAAATACAATAGTCAAGAGAAACTAGAAAGATAAATTTATTTGAGAGACCTGGAAGGAACTGTATGGTGATGTAGTGCTAGCATTCTAATAGAGGAGGGAGAGAGAATTATTTCTTTGGAACCCTAATGTCTTCAAAGGGTATTGAGAGATATAAATAAGAAAAACAAAGGATCTGAAGTTGAATTGTTTCTGAGGTGACAAAAGGCTTTTTAAAGGGAAAAGAGTTGGGAAAGTTAAGAAAAATCTGCAAATATATAAAGGAAAAAGAAGAGAATAAAACTTGCTATTAGGTCTCCTGAAAAGAATATAAAAAAAATAGAGGAAGGGATAAGGAAAGTAGGCATAAGATGAACCTCACTTATCAGAAAAGGACAAATAGGGGCAGCTAGGTAGCACAGTAAATAAAGTACCAGCCCTGAAATCAGGAGGACCTGATTTCAAATCTGGTCTCAGCCACTTAACACTTCCTAGCTGTGTGACTCTGGGCAAGTCATTTAACTCCATTGCCTCAAAAAAAAAATGGACAAACACACATACATATATAAATACACACAAAGAAACACTTTGGTGTAGAAATAGGTCAAATTCAACAGATAATCCAAAGGGAATGGGGAACAGATAAGAGGGAGGATATTGCCAGGGAAGGAAAAGTCACAAGGAAAACAAATGTCCTGATCTAGAAGAGGAAATTTAAAGGAAAGAAATAAAAAGAAAGAATTGGAATTTAATGGGATGCCTAACAAATTGTGGAATGTAATGTAATGTTATACTAGAAAAAATGACCCCAAAAAAGATTATTTCAAAGACTCTTGAGTAATATGAATTGAATCAGATTAAAGAAAGCAGAACCAGGAAAATAATTTATATAGGAACAACAACATAAAGAAAAACAACTTTGAAAAATTTAAGAATTCTTATCAATGCAATGGCCAATCATGACTCCTTAAGTTCTATGATAGAGTATGTTATCTACTTCCTGACAGAGAGGTGATGTTGCCATTGGGGCAGCAGATAGAGTGGTGGTATAGTACATAGAGTACCAGGACTCCAACACTTAACCAGTTATGTGACCCTGAGTTGTTTGCCTCAGTTTCCTCATCTGTAAAATGAACTGGAGAAGGAAATAGCAAACTACTCCAGTATCTTTGCCAAGAAAACCCCAAATGAAGTCACAAAGAATTGGATATGATTGGAAAACAATTTAACAATAACAAGGCCACTCTATGGATTTATTTTGCTTGACTAGGTTTATTTGTTTAAAAAGGTGTGCTTTTTTCCTTACCTTTTTTTTTTTGAGTGGGGAATAGGAGAAGATTATCAATCTTGATTCTAAATTAAAAGATTGTCTCTGTATTCCTAAAATAAAAATAAGATAAAATGCACATAAGAAAACAGGAAGAAGTTCAGAAGAAAGCACAAACAAGCAGGACAGTTTTGAAAACAATGTATGAAATTTATTATATACAATTTTTAAAAGCAGTATGAAATGGAGATTCACAGTTTTGTATACAGTGGAATACAATTCTCTTTTTGTGTTTTGCCATGTACATGGAAATGCTCTCTTTTTTGTGTTTAACTTTTAGAAATTAAATTTTTCAAAGTTGTCACATGAGCTAAATCTTGAAGGAAGAGAAGGATTTTAGCAGAAAGAAATAAGAAAGGAATACATTCTTAAAATGACAGTTTCTACAAAGGCAGGAGATGGTATTGCTTTAAGTGTAAGGAAATATCCACAGAACAAAAGAAAAATCATGTTTTAAAAGTGGAAGAAGATATAAAAATTCTCTAGCTTTATAAAGGAGGCATCTGAGCCTCAGAAATGTGAAAAATAAAAAGATTTGAACAAGGTCAAATAGATTAATGTCAGAGCTAAGATTAGAGAGCCTCATGCTCCTTAAAACAGAACAGGCATTTCCTGAATTCCCTAAATAAGTTTGCTCTGATCAATCTCATGTTGTGATAATATTATTAAAACATAACCAAATTCCAGTATAAATGCCCAAAATGATGCTTGCATTGGCCAATTAATGATGTGAAATGGTCTATGTCTAGAATAATAATTACTTCTATATTATAGCATTTAAAATTTTACAATTTATATTATATCACTTTACAATTATGATTTCCTCAAAACATCTTTCCAAAGTAAACAGTTAATAAAAGGGTTATACTCTATAAATTTTTAGGCAAGAAAATTTCAAAGCATACTCCAGTTGTTGGGATTCTTTCCTAACTCAAATTATCTTTTATTTCTTTTTCTGAATATCATTTGTTTCCTCTAATAGAATGCTAACTCCTTGAGAGTGGTGATTATTTCATTGGTTTTGTCTTTATATCCCTAGTATGTAAGTCAGTATAGGTCTTTGTACCTAGTAGGCACTTAGTGTTTATTGCATTGAGCTGAAATGAATAATGCTATTTTTAAGAAGCTTAAACCTAAAAATGGAAGCAACCTATATCAATGTCATTTGGAGGGTTGGGGGGTTTTTTTGGTTGTTGTTATTGTTTTAGCTAAATAAAGAACAAAATCCAGAACCAAAGTAGACAGCTAGGAAGTTGATCAGCTGGAAGAGTTGCTTGGAATGTCCATCTTTGCATCAATAATGCAAGGTTTTGGATTAAATCTCTCATAGCCTCACTTTCCCCATCTATAAAATGGAAGCAATATCTTTTAAGGTCTCTTCCAGATCTAAGCCTATGATTTTTTTTTTCTGTGTACTATCAGTGGATTGCATATTGATTATAAACTTTGTAGAGTTCTATTTTAGTAATATGTGGCTGAATTTCTATTTCTTAGGTCTAAAACTAGACAAATTAATCACCTTACAAGGTTGTTGTAAAAATCAGACAAGGTAATGAATGTGAAGTTCTTTGGCAACTTTATAATCACTTTATAAATGTCAATTGTAACAGGCTTCTGTGAGCAGTCTCTTCAGTCATTAAGTTATATCCAACTCTTTATGACCTCAATGACCATATCACAACAATAAATACCGTCCATAGGATTTTCTTGATAAAGATACTGGCATGATTTATTACTTCCTTCATCATTGGATTAAGGCAAACAGAGGTAAAGTGATTTACACAGTGTCAGACAGTTAGTTAGATGTCTGATGATTTGAACTCTGGTCTCCCGACTCTAGTCTCAGCACTCTATCCACTGATATACCTAATTGCCTTCCCAAGTCTACTTTCCTGTTAATTTCAATATTATGTGATGATATTTGACTTTAACACATTTTTCACTTAACTCCCATACATTAGAGGCTCCAGCTATTGAGATCCAATTATTAAAATCACTTATACTTCAATTTACAGTGAAAAAAATACTTAAACTAGAAAAAAATTTTTGAACAGAATAAAATTGAATTTAAAAAAGGAAAAAAGCATTTGATTCAAGTGAATAAAACACTACAGATTCTTTTTTTTTTTTTTTTTACAGAAAAGTACTTTCCATCCATATATTGAGATAAATCAGGATTCTTAGGGTAAAGTAACAACTCAGTCTATATATCAGGTGAAGCTTAAAATAAGAAAGTATATTCTTTATGAGTTATTTTTATGAGGAAGGAGATTCATTTCAGAATCCAGGTCAAGGAAGGATTCTGACAGTCTATTAATTGCATCAAACCCAAGACACTGCAGAGACTGCAATCATTCAAAGAACTTTGTTCTGAACATCCACACAAGAAAGACCAAGTGGATGAAGAATGCCTACTGCACAGATTTCAACATGCCTTTGCATGTACACCTTGTTTGCTCTGATTCAAATGTGGATGACAACAGTATTGGTGAATCATGAGCTTGGCCAAGAGTTGAAAAAGAAGGGAGTGTACTGGATTATTTTCAGAAAATTATTAACACTTCTACTGACCCAAATTTTTTCTTGGAAGTCAAGCTCCTTCTCTACAATGCAAATATTTGCCAGCATCATTGTATGGTTACTACTTTCTAAGACCTAATAGAAAAGCAGAGGTCAATAGAAAAGCACATGTTAGGTATGAGCAGGCCCATAATCATTGGGGAGCTTTTAAAAAAATAACAAAATTAAAGGATATCATCAAAGAACTGTCTGAGCTGCTCACATGGCAAGAATGAAGAATAATAGTGGATGGCCAGAATGATCCACTGGTATTCCTTGAGAATTTTTTTTTAAATAAATGGAGAGGAAAAGTATCTATGTAATAACTACTCTGTGCTAAGCACTTTACAAATATCTCATTTGATCCTCACAACAACTTTGCAAGATAAGGGATCTTTCTATCCCCATTTTGCAGGTAGAAACTGAAACAGAAGGTAAATGGCTTAAGATCACACAGTTAGTAAGCATTTGAGGCCACATTTGAAGTCGTCTTCTTAATTCCAAGCTTAACAAGCTATCCACTGGGCCACCTCATTGATGGAAGATTTCCAGAATGATGAATGGACCCTCCATGATGCACTTTTGGCAGAACACAGATAAGAGCTGCATAAGATGGGTAAACATGGTTGTGTTTGACCTGGATCACTGGAAATTGATTGATTGATGAGATCACAGATCCTTTGTGTATTTGAATAGTAAAGCAAATAACATCCATCCAAATGTATCTGATGTTGCATGATACTCCCCTTCTCACCTTCAAAACTCCTTAGACTAAAAAAAAAAAAAAAAAGTCCAATTCTCAGCCACTACTGTTCTCAATGGGGGCCAACAAGGAGTTCATGTATTTTTTCCTCTCATAACAAAATCATTACTGAGTCAGTACCTAGTTTGCCAAGACAACTTGTGCTCATCATTTGAGACAATAGTTATACAGGCATATTGCATCCAGCACTGAGCTCTTGTCTAGATGGTCACCGTCTCTGGTTCCTAACACTTTTTAGTTGCATTTAATATGCATCCTGTGCTTCCTTCACACCAACAAATGAGAATGGAGAAAAGGAGAGGAAAAGGATTCTTCCCTTCAGAAATAGCCTGGGCAGGCAGCTAGGTGGCGCAGTGGATAGAGCACCAGCCCTGAAGTCAGGAAGACCTGAGTTCAAATATGACCTCACATACTTAACACTTCCTAGCTGTGTGACCCTGGGCAAGTCACTTAACCCCAATTGCCTCAGGAAAAAAAAAAAGAAAAGAAAGAAAGAAAAGAAATAACCTGGGCCTCCTAATTCTGGCTAAGCAGTGAGAGGAAGAATAAATAAACAGGTTTCCAAGCAGGGTATTCCCCCAAGCTCCCATATGATGTTCAGCACAGTTTCCCATATATATCTATATCTGTTTATCTATGTATATATCTTTACACACACACACACACACACACATATATACTTAATTACACATAGTTTTTTTCTTTTTTCACCTGTTTCCAAAGCTTTGTAAATATTAAACATGATTAAACTGCTATAAATCTATGAAAGAAAGCCCTATATAGTTTTCTCTGGGAATAGAGCAAGAATGCATGAGGCTTTCCTCCTACCTTTTTTTCCATTTATTCTCTAAGGGAATAGAGAAGTTCTCTACCTAAAAAGGGCTACAATCTCCAAAGAGGGGTGAATATGCCCTCAAATTCTTTCCCAGATTCTGAAGGATATGTAATATATTCAGAGTATCACTTCCCAACATTTAATTCCATGTCCCCCTAGAAAATTCATTAATATGCTACTGTGTGACTGGAAACATGTAGAAATTATTTTCCTGATGAAAATTGATGTGTATAGCATGGATTATATTAAAAGTGCATAACTACAATGATAAAGAGAAGAAAAATAAATTAAAAAGAAGGAAGAACAGGGACCTTACTGTGGTAAGAGTAGGGCAATCAAAACTTAGGTTGGGGAAGCTGGGGTTTTTTCCCAAGAGCTGGGGGAAGGGAGGAGGACAACATCCTTCCTCTATCTCCCACCCCCACCCCAAGGACCAGCCCAACTACTCACTGAATCACAGGAAAGCTCAGCTCCAGGGTGGGGTAACTATTCATACCCTTCTCCTAGGGTCACCTTTATCAATGGGTCACATTACTAGTTTGGGGACCCTGGAGATCAATATAAAATCATCAAGGGGATAGATAATGAAGGCATTTGGCTGCCCCCATCTTACTCTCCTTTGCACTCCTTCCTTATGCTTCCCTTCATTAGATCCCTCTTTCATTCTATCTTCTGGGATTCCCCCAAACCTAGCTTTATTGAAAGAAGCAACATCTCTTAGCACTTTTCCAAGGCTGATTGTTCCTTTTTTCACACGCCACCAGTACCCCAAGTCCACTGACACTTTTATATCTTCCCCTTGTCAATATGACTCAGGAACTACCTTTGCCTCCCTCAAAGTTTATTGCATCCTGTCTAGATCTTTAATGTGGTCATCTCCAGGTCTATAGACCACCTTCCTTCCTCCCCAATAAATCTAATACCTTGTTCTCCCCTCCCAAACCTTTATGGTCTTCACATCCAACTCTCTCATTTTACAGATGAACAGAAGGTTGAGAAAATTTGAGTGATTTACCCAGAGTCAAACAATTAGTAAATATTTGGGGCTGAATGTTCCTGATTCCTGAACTATACCACATTGTCTCACCAAGCTGAATTTGACTGGCAAAGAGAAGGATAAATAAAGACTAGTCCAGCCCAGAAGGCATGGATCTGGCAGATACTTATTTGATGTTTGCATTTATGATATCTAGAAATCAGCTTTGGTCCCAGCATCACTATTTAGTAGGGAATCTTGCAGTTGGTTCCAAAAATATTTGTTATTTTATATACATATTAACTATCTCTATAACCTGACACATGAGTCACCAACTTCTCAGTGCCCTAGACTTTTTCAGTGCCTTTCTCAATGTCTAAGACTTTAAGTCACGGAGATCGAAATCCAGTTCTCTAATTTTACAGATGAGGGAATAGAGGCCCAAAGCAGTTAAATGACCTCCTTACATGTACATAAGGAGGAGATTTGAAATCTGGCCCTCTAACTCACTCTACAGCCAGTATTCTTTCCACTGTACCAGGCTGCCTCCATGCTGGAGACAGTTCCCACATTAGGAGTATTCTTACATCAGTGAACTCACATTATCATTAGAGATTTATTTTATTATATTTGATTGTAATGAAGGGAAATAAATATTAAACTTTTACCGCTTTCCCATGTTTGAAAACATGAATTAAAAGCAGACATTTACAACCTGAGCTGTTATTCAACCATAATTCATGATATCAAGATGAACAGACTATGGGTTGTTGTTTAAACTAGAGATGGAGCCAGCTAGGTTCTACCTTTCTTGCAGTGCTGACAGTTACTCATAAATACTCCAGCTGCAGGGAATTTGGCAATTGCTTTTTTATGACTCATTTCTTAGCATACTATTGGGAACTCAAGATTATTTATTTTCTTCACTTTATAGTTGAGAAAACCAGATATAAACAACATGACCTCCCCATGCTCATTCTGCAAGCCAGTGGTTAGAAGTATTAAAAACCTGTTGGCTTTTTAGACCACTTAGATCACAGGCCACCTAAAGACCTATGTTTCCTCTTAAAGAAGCCAAGTAGATTACATTTTTAATCTCACCTCTATTTTAAAATTACATTCACAATCTTTTTTAAAATTATTATTATTTTGGTTTTGACAGTAAATTCTGAGGAGGGGTATATTTTAAATGATTTTAAACCCAATATTTTTTATAATTTTAGTTTCAGATTTATTTTTAAACTGGTTCAACCAATAAAGATTTTTTTTTGTGACAATTAAGTAATCTTCACTTCCTTCTTCCCTTGTAAACTTCTGCAAATAACAAGACTGATTCTGCTGCTTGCAAAGGAACTAATTTCTGGAAGTTAGTTGGTTTACTTTCTCTTGGTGTTTCTGCAGCCTTCACAGAGTATCCAACAAACTCCATAGACATGAAAACATGTAAAGGACATTAATGAAAAAAACCAACATGGTAAGTCTCCTTTATTTCAACATTAACAATATGCATATTGTAATTTTTAAAACAAAAATATGATTCTGTCATAATGCAAACTATATTGTATCATGATTGCTTAAACGTGAACAGTCTGTAATAAGCGTGTTAGGAAAAGTTAAGAAGATTTCAGTTCAAATTCTGCCATTATTATAAGGTCTATCTACAAATTCTCTTTATTTTTTATATCAGCTCACATGATTCCGAGACTAAATTTTGAAATTTGAAATGCTGATGATCGGGTTTGTTTAAATCAGGAAGAAATTAAAATTCTTAATAACTCTGTGTGAATGAACTAGGATGTTCAGCCTGGATAAGAGGAGACTTAAATGGGGAAGAAGCTAGAGGAGAGAATATGATGATGACTGTCTTCAAGTCCTCAAGAAACTGTCTTGTAAAATGGATTTCATTTGTTTTTGACCCTAGAAGGCAAAACTAAAAACAAAAGTGGGGAAAAATACGAAAAGCTAGATTTAGAATTGATATAAGGAAAATTTTCCCAATATTAGGACTAGTCAAAAGTAGAATGGGAAGTCAGTGCATTCTACATCACAGGACATATTCAAGAAAAGTCTGGCTGCTTATTGGGTAAGTTACAGAAGTGATTTTTGAGCAGTTAGGAGTTGTAATAGCTTGCTTCTGAAGTTCTGAGATTTTGTGATCCTTTCAAAATTACAGTAAAGAAATTCAGTTTGTTTATGCTATTTTTGTTTCATAAGGTATAACAATACCCCTTCCAGAGCCAAGCAAGGGAAATTTTATTGCCCTTATGATAAAAGATAAATTTTATCTACTCTTACAGAGACCCAAATAGTATGTCAAGGAACTTTAACTGATCATGTAGCTAGAAACTAGGGATAAAAGTCAATATTTAAAGATAATATTCACTATTTATAAACTATTCATTTGATGCATATATATTAAATCTTGATATTATTCATCATTTGTGGTACCTTTAAATGAAATATAGTTTCCTCATTTATAACTTTTAGTCAAATTTATTTTTGCTTTTCTTTGATCTGAGGAAGTAATGATTACAATCTGTTTTTTTTTAAATTCATCGGAGGCATAATAGATTATTCTCAAGCTCCTAATTTCAACTCTGTGTGAGTCTTTAATTTTTAAATATGTTTCTTGCAAATAATACGTTGCTTGATGTTACTTTTTGATTCATTTTGCTTTCCTTTGGTGTTTTCATCCCACTCACAGTTATGATCATGAATTTTTTATTTTCCTCCATCTTATTCTCTTACTTTTTTTCCTCTTTACTCTTCATCCCCCTCTTTATCACAGATATTTGCCCTTTCTTTCCCTTAAAACCTTCTTCTTAATTTCCTTTCTGAGTTTAGGTTTTCTTTTGTTTGTAACTAATCCTTCCCAAAATCTTTCCTCCCTTTTATTCCTCCCTTTCCCTTTTCACTGTTCCCTTTTGTTTCTCTGATTAATTGAATGTATGTTTGGGTTTGTTGTACCCTCCCATGACCAGTTTAGATGAATGAGGTTCAAGCAATATCTGTTTCCCATTTTGCCCTCATTTATATAAACTTCTCTTGCACATTCTGATTATCCACTACTTTTCTCTTACTTAAAAAAAAAACTTTATTTTCCCTCCCCTTTTCATAATAATAATGATAGCTAGGATTTATTTGGTGTTTTTAAAATATCTCATTTAATCTTCAAAATAACTCTGAGAGATAGGAGCTATTAATATATTCATTTTATAGATGGAGAAACTGAAGAAGATAGAGTTTAAGTGATTTGTTGTCTAAGACACATAGCTAGTATGTGTCTGAGGCTAGATTTGAATTCAAGCCTTCCTTTCCTCCTTCCCTCCCTTCCTTCCTCTTTTCCTTCCTTACTCCTTTTCTTCCTTCCTTCCTGGCTTTTTACCATAATTCCCCTCTGAGCACTAAATTAACACTAAGGAAAATATTCTCACTATTTAACTTCTTTTGTTTATTAAAGCTATTTATTTGTATAACATGTTTATGGGTAGTTCCCCAGAATTGAACTTTATAAAGCTTTCCATTACAACTTTTACCCCCAGTCCCCTCCCCTCCCCTAGATGGCAGGAAGTCCACTACATGTTAATAATGTTGAAATACTTGACAAGTTGTGCAAGAAAAATCCTATCTACAAGAAGAAAAAAAAAAGAAAATCAGAGAAAGGCAACACAATGCAAGCAAACCCCAATAGAGATCATGAAAATGTTACGTTGTAGTCCATATTTCATATCCCTCTCTCTGGGTGTATATGGTTTTCTTCAGTGAACAATTGGAACTGGTTTGAGACAATTCTTTGTTGCAGAGAGCCATGTCCATCAGAATTGATCATCATATAATATTGTTGTTTTCGTGTATAATTATCTCCTGGTTTTGCTCGTTTCACTCAGCATCAGTTCCTGCAAGTCTCTCCAGGCCTCTCTGAAATTGTCCTGCTGGTCGTTTCTTACAGAACAATAATATTCCATAACATTCATATACCGTAATTTATTCAGCCACTCTCCAATTGATGGGCATCCCTTCAGTTTCAGTTTCTAGCCACTACAAAAAGGGCTGCCACAAACATTCTTGCATATGTGGGGCCCTTTCCTTCTTTTATGATTTCTTTGGTATATAAGCCCAATAGAAACACTGCTGGGTCAAAGGGTATGCACAGTTTGATAACTTTTTGAGCACAGTTCCAAATTGCTCTCCAGAATGGTTGGATCCGTTCACAGCTCCACCAACAATGTATCAGTGTCCCAGTTTTCCCACATCCCCTCCAGCATTCATCATTATCTTTTCCTGTCATTTTAGCCAATCTGACAGGTGTGTAGTGGTACCTCAGAGTTGTCTTAATTTGCATTTCTCTGATCAATAGTGATTTGGAGCAACTTTTTACATGACTAGAGATGGTTTTAATTTCATCATCTGAAAATTGTCTGTTCATATCCCTTGACCACTTATCTATTGAAGAGTGGCTTGAATTCTTATAAATATGAGACAATTCTCTATATATTTTAGAAATGAGGCCTTTATCAGAACCATTAAATGTAAAGATGATTTCCCAATTTGATGCTTCCCTCCTAATCTTGTCTACATTAGTTTTGTTTGTACAGAAACTTTTTAACTTAATATAATCAAAATTATCTATCTGGTGTTCAATTAGGAGTTCCAGATCTTCTTTGGACATAAATTTATTCCATCTCCACAGGTCTGAGAGGTAAACTATATTAAGTTCCTCTAGTTTGCTCACAAAATCATTCTTTATATCTAGATCTTGAACCCATTTAGATCTTATCTTGGTATGTGGTGTTAAGTATGGGTCAAGCCCTAATTTCTTCCACACTAGTTTCCAATTTTCCCAGCAGTTTTTACCGAATGGTGAGTACTTATCCCAAAAGCTGGGGACTTTGGGTTTATCAAACACTAAATTGTTAAAGTTATTGCCTAGATTGTCCTGATAACCTATCCTGTGCCACTGATCGACTCCTCTATTTCTTAGCCAGTACCAAATGGTTTTGATGACCGCTGCTTTATAATATAGTTTTAGATCTGGTACAGCAAGGCCACCTTCTTCTGCCTTTTTTTCATTAATCCCCTTGAAATCCTTGACCTTTTGTTCTTCCAAATGAACTTTGCTACTATTTTTTCTAGATCTGTAAAATAATTTCTTGGGAGTTTGATCGGTATGGCACTAAATAAGTAGATTAATTTGGGTAGTATTGTCATTTTTATTATATTCGATTGGCCTACCCATGAGCACTTAATGTTTTTCCAATTGACTAGGTCTGACTTTATTTGTGTGGAAAGTGTTTTGTAGTTTAGTTCGTATAGTTTCTGACTTTTCCTTGGCAGATAGATTCCCAAATATTTTATCCTATCATCCGTTATTTGGAATGGAATTTCTTTTTGTATCTCTTGCTGCTGAACTTTGTTGGTAATATATAAAAATGCTGAT
>JAJPUD010004520.1:150350-193254 GCA_023553655.1 Myrmecobius fasciatus
CCTAACACATGGTCAATTTTTGTATAGGTTCCATGGACTGCTGAGAAGAAAGTAAACTCCCTACTGTCTCCATTCAACTTTCTCCATAGATCTATCATACCTAACTTTTCTAACAATTGGTTTACCTCCCTAGTTTCTTTCTTGTTTATTTTGTGGTTTGATTTATCTAATTCTGAGAGAGCAAGGTTGAGATCCTCCACTAGTATAGTTTGGCTATCTATTTCTTCTTGTATCTCTCTTAATTTCTCCCCTAGGAATTTGGATGCTATTGCACTTGGTGCGTATATATTTAGTATTGATATTGCTACATTATCTATGGTGCCCTTTAATAAAATATAGTTTCCTTTCTTATCTCTTTTGATTAGATCTATCTTGGCTTTTACTTGATCTGAGATAAAGATTGCTACCCCTGCTTTTTTTTGTTCACCTGAAGCATAATAGGTTCTGCTCCAGCATTTTACATTCATCCTATATGTGTCACTATATTTTAGATGTGTTTCTTGTAGACAACATCTTATGGGATTCTGGTTTTTAATCGAGTCTGCTATCTGCTTCTGCTTTATGGGAGAGTTCATCCCATTCACATTCACAGTTAGAATAACTAATTCTTTATTTCCTGCCATCTTATTTACCCAAGTTATGTTTTTCCCTTTCCTTTCCCCTCTCTCCCTTCCCTCCTCCTCAGTACTTTGCTTTTGATGACCCCCTCCCCCAAACAATCCACCACCCTTTAGATCCCCTTCCCCCTTTTTTACTCCTTTCCCCTGATTCTTCTATCTTCCCTTCTAATAGTTTATCTCTTACTTTTCCTCCTTTCCCTCCCACTTCCCTCTAACAACAGACAAGTTTCTATGTGAAATCAAGTGTCTGATACGCACTTTTAGAACCCAACCTGATGAGAGTAAGATTTACACAATGCTCATCTCCCTCCCCTCTTTTTTTTTATTAAAGCTTTTTATTTGTATAACATATGTATGGGTAGTTCCCCAGCACTGATCTTTACAAAGCTCTCCATTACAACTTTTACCCCCAGTCCCCTCCCCTCCCCTAGATGGCAGGAAGTCCACTACATGTTAATAATGTAATAATAGTTGACAGGTTGTGTAAGAAAAATCCTATCTACAAGAAAAAAAAAGAAAACCAGAGAAAGGCAAGACAATGCAAGCAAACATCAATAGAGATCATGAAAATGTTACGTTGTGGTCCATATTTCATATCCCTCTCTCTGGGTGTATGAATGTTGGAGGGGATGTGGGAAAACTGGGACACTAATACATTGTTGGTGGAACTGTGAATGGATCCAACCATTCTGGAGAGCAATTTGGAGCTACGATCAAAAAGTTATCAAACTGTGCATACCCTTTGACCCAGCAGTGTTTCTATTGGGCCTATATCCCAAAGAGATCTTAGAGGAGGGAAAGGGACCCACATGTGCAAGAATGTTTGTGCCAGCCCTTTTTGTAGTGGCTAGAAACTAGAAACTGAATGGATGCCCATCAATTGGAGAGTGGCTGAATAAATTAAGGTATATGAATTTTATGGAATATTATTGTTCTGTAAGAAACGACCAGCAGGATGATTTCAGAGAGGCCTGGAGAGATTTGCATGAACTGATGCTGAGTGAAACGAGCAGAACCAGGAGATCATTATAAACGGCAACAACAATACTATATGACGATCAATTCTGAGGTCCATGGCTCTCTGCAAAGAAGAAATGTCTCCCTCCCCTCTTTCTCTCAATTATACTAGGTTTTCTTTGCCTGTTCAAGAGATTTTACCTTGTTTTTACCTCCTTTTTTTTTATTAAGATCTCATTTTACCACTTTTTCCCTCTTTTCCCCAGTATGACAACCTTTCCCCCTCTAGTTCTCTTTTTCATATTATCAAAGTAATATCTAGTTAATTATACCCCCAAAATTTAAGTATCCCCATAGTAGAAATAAAGTTCTCAAGAGTCCTTTCCTTTTTACCTTTTTATGCATCTCTTGAGTTCTGTGTTTGGGTGTCGAATTTTTTGTTCAGATCTGGTCTTTTCATTAGAAATAGGTGAAATTCACCTATATCACTGAATGACCATCTTCTTCCCTGGAGGATGATGCTCGTTCTTGCTGGATAGGTTATTCTTGGCTGTAATCCAAGTTCCTTTGCCTTTCGGAACATCTGGTTCCAGGCCCTTCAATCCTTCAATGCGGAGGCTGACAAATCGTGTGTAATTCTAATTATTTATCCTCAATATTTGAATTGTTTCTTTCTAGCTGCTAGCAGAAACTGTTCCTTGGTGCTATAGTCCTGAAATTTAGCCACGATATTCCTTGGGGTTTTAATTTTGAGGTCTCTTTCAGGAGGTGATCGGTGAATTCTTTCAATGGTGATTTTGCCTTGTGATTCTACAATCTCAGGGCAGTTTTCTTTCAGGATTTCCTGGAAGATAGTGTTTAGATTCTTTTTTTCATCATGGCTTTCAGGAAGTCCAATAATCCTTAGATTGTCTCTCCTGGATCTATTTTCCAAGTCCGTTGTTTTTCCTAGGAGATATTTCATATTTTCTTCTAATTTTTCATTTTTTTGTTTTTGTTTGACTAATTCTTGAAGTCTTATTGAGTCATTCACTTGCATTTGTTCAATTCTTATTCTTAAAGTGTTGTTTTCTTCAGTTACCTTTTTAAGCTCCTTTTGTAACTGGCCAATTTGTTCATTGCACTCTTTTTCCACTTCACTAATTTTATTTTTCAATAAATTGGTGTCTTTTTCATCTCTTTTGCAGGGCATCATATCCTTCTTGCAAGATATGGTATCCTTCTTGCACTGATTTCAGTTTATTTTCCCATTTATTCTCCAGCTCTTTTATGAGGTTATTTATGCAATCTTCCAGAAAGGCCTTTTGAAAAGGGGACCAGTGATGGTCCTTAATAACCTCCTCTGGGGTTTTGTCTAAAGGAACCTCAGGATCTGGGGTCATCCCTTCTTTCTCTCGATAAAAGTTGTCTATGGTGAGAGCTCTCTTTTGCTTCTTCATTTTTTTTAGACATCGTGGATGTCTCTTTAAGGCTCGGAAAAAAAAAAGAGCAGCTGAAGTTCTTTGCCCTGGGGCAATTCTGTGAATTAACTTAAGGTGCTGGGCCGGTGGGGGCTAGGACTAAGTCCAAATTACTCCTTAAACAAGGCAAGTCTGCCAGAACACCTGCCCCCAATCAGGGCAGAGTGTCCTGAGTGCCTCAGATAAACTCCAGGTGTTTGGAGTTTGGAGTTTGGAGTTTGGAGTTTCTGCCAGGAGGAGCTGAGTCCCACCCTTACTTCCGGCCTACACCGAGTCCACAGTTTATCCCTCTGTCCGAGTTAAACAAACCTGATGTGAAGTTCTGCAGAAAGCAGTGTCCAAATATTTCTGGATTTGTTGACTTGAAGATCAGTTCAGAGGCTTATTTTATTGTTGGTTTGAGAGAAGATTGGAGGAGGACGCAGAGAGTCACGTTTTCACTCTGCCATCTTGGCTCTGCCCCCCTCAGTGGAATTTAACTTCTTATTCTATTATTATTATTATTATTATTCTATTTAATTTAACTTTTTATTCTATTATTATTATTATTCTATTCAATGCTTCTTAAGAAGCATTAAGAGGAGTCCACAGAATAGCCAAGAAGAGTCTTATAAAATATTTCTTTTCTTTGGATTATCAAAGTACATAGTAAATAGGGATTTCATTATAGATGAAGGGTTTTTAAAGACCATTTTAGGAAGTTGGGGGGGGGAGAAGGGAGAGAACCTGGGATCAGAAAGACCTGACTTCAAATCTAGCCTCAGACACATTATCTATATGATCTTGGGTAAGTTACTTAAATACTATCTGCCTCAGTTTCTCCATAGTAAGGTCTATTTAATTTTAAAAGAAACAAGGACTAAACTACAAGGATTTCTTAAACAAAATTGAGAGGTATATTTTGTATGAGACAAACTTATGAATTTAAAGATAATAAAAATATTTTTAAAATATGTTGGATGAGTACAATGACTTTGAATCAGTGATTGTGACATATGTTAGATCTCAGGTTTTTTTATTTAAATAATCATTATTTTATCCATAAACTTTGAAAAACATTGCATTTTAAGCTTGTTTCATCAGTATAAGGAATCCTTGATTTGAATTCTCCTTCTGCTATGCAAATTGGAAACTTTTCCACAACTTAGAAGTCTTAGATAGTTATCTAAACATTGAACTGAGAGATTGAGAGGATATATGGTAGAAGCAAATTTGAATTTAGGCCTTCCTAATTCTAAATCCAGGAATTTTTTTATTACTCCACATTACCTCTTGTTAATTGAATAAGCTGACAACTAATGAATCTCTATTTCATTTAGTACCATATAAAGGTAACTTGACTTTTATGACAGCATTGTCAGTGGACTCTAATGATACCCCTACTTTGATTTATATCTTCTTAAATGCCCACTGAAAAGTTCCAGCATCCAAGTGGCCAAACTGATCTGCATGATCCCTAGACTCTCCAGCTATCTGTATAATATAGCAAATGTCCCATGAGAATCACTTACATGTTTGATAGATTAGGGCAACGGGCCAAATAGCAGTAATATATCTGTTTGTGGCTATCTAGATTATACCTAACATTCAATTGGGCAACAGCAAAAAGGGGAATGTAACCAGGAGGAGGAGAAGGAGAGTTAAACTTTCATTTAGCATCCTATTGAGACATACCATGACACTAGATAGAAAGCTGTATGTGGAATCAGGAAGACTGAGTTCCAATACCACTTCAGACATAGGCTAATTGTATAACCTTGGACAAGGTAATTGATTTCTTTCAGACTTGTTTTTTCCTCTATAAAAAAGTCCTATTACAGGGTTAGTGTGAGGACGAATATAATAAAGTATCTTTTGCAAACTCTAAAAGTGCTACTTTTGTACCAATTCTATCTACCATAGCTCCCAATATAGATTGGCTGCTCTTATATAACATAGAGGTTCTGGAGAACATTTGTTGGGAGGTTAGAAGCACACTGGTCTTCCTGACTCCAAAGTCAGAGTGTTTCTCAAAGAATTGTTTATGTTGAAGAAAAGTTAAATAAAATTATAGAAAAAAAGACAGAAAAAGGAAAAAAAGAAAGAGAAAAAAGAAGGCAATACGAATTGAGAAAAAATTATTTTTGTAATTAATAGCAGCTCTGCACAGCTGTTTTTAAAAGAAGTTATATTTGCATGCATTATCATTTTCTGAAGAAAAATTGTTTTCCTATGTATGCTAAGACAGTCCCTAATGTATTAAAACAGGCCTTTGATAGGCCTGGTCATCAAAAACTTTGATTTTCCAGTTGATGTATTAGATTACCAGTGAAGAGGTAGGTTTTCTTCTGAGATATATTAACATAAAGAGGATTTTCTGGTGATTCTGGCTCCTTCTTTAAACTGTCTTTATAAATTATTTAGTATTAGAACTAAAAGAATCCCAATGAGCCATTCAGAATCACAGAATCTTATTGCAGATAAGAAGGAAGGAAGGAAGGAAGGAAGGAAGGAAGGAAGGAAGGAAGGAAGGAAGGAAGGAAGAGAAGATGAAAGGAAAGAAAGGAGGGAGGGAGAGAGGAAGGAAAGAAGGGAGGGAGGGAGGGAAGGAGAAAATAAAGGAGGGTGGGAGGGAGAGAGAGAGAAGAAAGGAGGAAAACAAGGAGAAAGGAAAGGAGGGAAGGAGGGAGAAAGGGAAGGAGTCAGGGAGGGAGGAAGGGAGAAAAAAAGGAAGACAGGGAGAGAGGAAAGAAAGGAGGAAGGGAGGGAGGGAGAAAGGGAAGGAAGTGAGAGGAAGGGAAGGAAGAAAAAAAGGAAACACGTTTTTATTAAGTGCCTACTATGTATCAGGCACTGGGATAAAAAATTTATAAATATCTCATTTGATCCTCATAATACGTTTGGGAAGAAGATGCTATTATAACAATAGCATTTTGCAGCTTACAGTTGAGCAAACTGAGGCAGGCAGATATTAAATGATTTTTCAGTGTCACATAGCTAGTAAACATCTGAGGTCAGATTTTAACTCAGATCTTCCTAAACCCAGCACTTAGATATTTTATTTATTTATTTATTTATTTTGCTTTTTGCTGAGGCAATTGGGGTTAAGTGACTTGCCCAAGGTCACACAGCTAGGGAATGTTAAGTGTCTGAAACCAGATTTGAACTCAGGTCCTCCTGACTTCAGGACTGGTGTTCTATCTGCTGCGCCACCTAACTGCCCCAACTTAGATATTTTAGAAGTATCCAATTTAATCTATGCTTGAATGATGATCCCACCTCTGCTTGAAGATATTCAGGACTGGAAACCCCACAATGTCCCAAGGAAAGCCATTAAACTTTTAATTGATTAATTAATTAATTTTTATGAAAGCTTTTTATTTTTCAAAAAATGTGAGTGGACAATTCTTCAATATTAGCCCTTGCAAAACCTTGTGTTCCAATTTCTCTCCCCTTCCCCCACACCCTCCTCTAGAAGCAATTAAACTTTAGGAAAAATCTGTATGTGTTCTGTGTCCTTCATCTCCCATCTTCCTTTTCCTTCATAGACAATTCCCTTCAACCTCCATTAAATAGGTAGCTATCACATCTGCTAGGCATCTAGGTGGCACAGTGAATAGAGTGCTGGGCTACAGGCAGGAAGACTCATCTTCCTGAGTTCAAATATGACCTCACTCACTAGCAATGTGAAATGTGAACCTGAGCAAGTCACTGAACCCTGTTTTCCTTAATTTCCTTATTTGTAAAATAAGTTTGAGAAAGAAATGGCAAACCACTATAGTATCATGGCCAAAAAAAAAACTCAAATCAGGTCAGAAAGAATTGGATATGACTGAAATAAACGAACAAAAACAAAAACATCACACATTCTAGGCATTGGGGATACAGAGACAAAAACTAAGTAGTACCTGCCTTCAAGGCAGTTATATTCTATTAATGATATTAAAGTATGAACATAAGTGAATATAGACTATAAGGAATCCAGAAAGGATTCATGCAGGAGTGACATTTGAGCTGAACTCCATATTCATTAAGAATAATAAGTTAGGCAGAGATGAGAAGGAATAAATACATGTAGGAGAGCCTTCATAAAGGCACAAAGACAGGATATCAAATTCAAGACACATAATTAAAATCCCATCTTTTACTGAGTCTTTTTTCTTGTAGTCCAGTCATTTTTTTCAATCATATTCAATTCTTCATGACCCCATTTGGGAGTTTCTTGGCAAAGATACTGAAGTGATTTGCCATTTCCTTCTACACCTCATGCTACAGATGAGGAAACAGAATTAAGTGATTTGGCCAGGGTCACATAGCTAGTGTCTGAGGCCAGATTTGAATTCAGGAAAATGAGCCTTCCTGACTCCAGAGCTAGCACTATGCTCCAGATTGTGCACTAATGGCGCCACCTAGTTCCCAAGAAATGCATAGTTCCAATTCCTTTAGGTGACTTGAGCTTATTTAAATACCATTATTCACAGAAGAAAAAACATTGCATTTTAATTACTTTTCAAGTTGCCCCCTGCTTTAATCAAATATCTCTTTTGATGGTTGAGAGAAAAATTAACAAACTAGTTTAAGTTCCCTTTTTTGATTTCTCCTAAAATAAAGGGTAAACTTTGGAACTTCAGTTTCTTACCAGTAAAATCACTTTGCTCCCTTTTACTAACACTTTCACAGAGTTTTATTCTTTAAAAATATTATTAAGATATTCCAGCATTTATAAAAATTGTAAATTTACAGTAGAGAATTTTCACTTCAGTCACAAATTTAGTTTCTAATTTGATTCCAATGGCATAAATTCCCACAGACTAGGAACAAAGATTCTTTTGCTTCTTATCTGAGTCTTTTTTTCTATCCATCCAGCTAGACAGGAGTAAGAAAAACAAAGAGAGAGAGAAGGTTGAGGGTGGGAGATGTGGTTTTCCTTTTTTGGAGGACTTAAAAGTTCCTCAGGAAAAAGAAAAACAAAAACCATTCTTTTTCTTTTGTTCATCAGGCCATAGAAAGAAGTTACACAGAAAATATGAGGACAGACATAATTGTTCTTGCTGCAAAATTTTTCCTTATCTTCCGTTGAAAGTTTAATCAAGGGGTAGCTAGGTAGCACAATGGAGCACCAGCCTTGAAGTCAAAAGGACCTGAGTTCAAATGTGATCTCAGACACTTAACACTTCCTAGCTATGTGACCCTGAGCAAGTCACTTAAGTCCAATTATCTCAGCAAAAAAAAAAAAAAAAGGTTTAATCAAAAGTAAATGAACACATTTTCCTCAAAACAGTCTCAAAACCTTTGATTTGATAAATAAGAATGAGCCCTTTTAAGGAGCAGAGGGCACGACCCTTCAAATAAAATATCCCAACAAACCCATAGTTCATTTGATAGGAATTATTTAATGGCCAATCTCAATTAATTCATAAACAATAATTAAATGTGGCAAATTTTGGCCAAAATGATTTAATTAACTGAATCCCTTTCAATTTCAGAAAAAAAAATTCATACAATTTAATGATATGCTTTTTTGCCATTTCCATTTGAACCAGAAGTTTCCTTGATTCCAAGACATGAGAAATTTCTCTAAGGGAGTTCCTGAAAAATGCTACTAATGAATCTTATTCTTTTAAGCACCTTCCCTTGGTTTTATTCTCTTAAGGGACTTTTACACTGTAAACCCTACCTATAGAAGGGATTCCTCTATCTATAGAAAGGAGGAATTCTACCTATATCTATAGCTATATCATCTATATCTCTATCTATATCTACATAAAGAATTTTCCTACCAATATCAGACTTTCCCCCTCTCTGGTTTATCTTAGCTTGAAAAATTGAGATTGAGATTAAGGGAGAGTCTGATCTCTGGGTCACAGTGAACGTCAAGCATTCTACACATTTCTTCTAAGAAGCTATCTTGAGGGCCAGGGTCTCTCTCTTGACCTATTGCATACCATTTGTAACAAATGGAATTGATTAGGACTGAGGCAATAAAATCTGAGCATATTGATTTTATTAGCAAGGCGAGCAATTGCCCAAAAAACTGGATCCAAGGCCCCTCAGTAGGCATGAGGATACTATTTGGCCGTTAATAAAACTTTCTTATAGGGAAAAGGAATCAATCAATTTACACAATCTTGAGTAATGTGGGCATTCTCTCTTTATGATTGTCCAGAGTTTTACAAATTTTGTGATTATTCCTAGAATATCCTAAGTATTCTATGGTTATTACAAAAACATAACACAAAATGTGCAAAACATATTATGGTCAGTGTCCATTACCCCAAATTCCAGAAGAATTTCCCCATAATCATATGATTTTACAATAAAGCAAGACCTAATTTATAAAATAAAAGACAATCACAAAATGGAAAGAATCAAGCAATATGAAGTTAGTTTTGGATTCCGTAGTTTGCAAAGATTATTTTTTCAACTTAGAGGGGAAAAGAATGAAGTTTTGATGGCTATATTTTGGTAGTAAGGATCATGTTGGTATTATTTCTGGAACATGCTTTAAAGTCATAAAAGTAGTCAGTGTTTTCTTTTCTGACCTTGTATAAAAGTAAGCATAGAACAAGATGATAAAGTAATTTTTTTAAATAAAGGATTTTTTTTTTAATTTAAGGGGGGGAAAAGAAAAGGTTTGGCAACTGAATGAATGTGAGCACTGAGGGAGAGAGTAGGTTTCAACAGCTAGTAGATAATAGATAACAATAACTGTGAATTCGCTGCCTATAGTTTCCTGTTTCATGAAAAGGTAAGAGACTTAAAATAGAACAGTAAACTTTTTAATCAACTTTCTCAACTGCCCCCATATCACATCTGGGGCAGTCAGTCACTCAATAAGTATTTATTATGCACCTATCATATACCAGGCGAGTTTTGGGAATACAAAAAAAAAAAAAAAAAAAAAAAAAGGTCAAAGATAGTCCTTAAGGAACTAATGGTCTCAAAAGAGAGACAACATGCAAACAAATGCATAGTAACAAGCTATAGGATAAATTAGAAATAATCAACAAAGGGAAGGCACTAGAATTAAGAAGTATTGGGAAAAGCATCCTGTAGAAAGCTGGCTTTTAGCTGGGACTTGAAAAAAGTCAGATAAACCAGAAGGTAGAGATGAGGTTGGAGAGCCCTTACTTCTCTTTTTTAGGAGGCAAATTAGTCTGTCCTACAAGCACGAAATGCAGTCACTAAGCTATGGCAGAAATTCAAACCCCTCCATGTTGGACCCATGGCAAAATTCTCCCCAGTGCAATTTTATTTAAAAATCAATTTGTAAATTAAAAAAAAAACTACTACTAAAATTTTCTATATATAGAACAGCAACTATATAATATATATTTAAATAATATATATTAAATTTGTAACATAAATTTAATATTTGAATTAGTTATAAGGAGGTTTAATTGCTCATTTAACAAGCACTTATTAGGTACTTACTCTATAAACAACAATATTATAGGCACTGGGTTGTCATTTGAGCTTACTTATGTAAATTTTTTTTATAAAACTTTCTTTTAACAGAAAACAAACAACAAAAATTTTCACAGCTTTCTGGAACATGTCTTTTGAATGAAATATATAAATATATAATATGTCTATATAACTGTATCTGTATATATAGAATATATGTCTATATATATATCAGTTGCTTTCCTGCATGAGCCAAATTCTCTGTACTTAAATTGTCTTCTAAAAATATGGTTATATACAAATCTGTTTTGAGTCTTTTTTTAAAGAAAAAGTAAGGCATGAAAACTGAAAGACTACTGTCCTTTTATCAGCATAGAAAAATACTAAAATAGGTAGTCAAGAAAGGATCCTTTTTCTTCCCTATTCTACCTTGTTTCCTCAGTAGTAAAATGAGAAAATAATTGCACATTTAACTCCCTGGGATTTTTTGAGGATCAAACAAGATGATATTTGTAGTGCACTTAGCACGGTGTCTGAAACATAGTAGGCACTTGTAGGGAATCCTAGTGAGGAATCCCAGTGAGTCAAGCACGCTTTTGTGTAAATTTGTTTGCTGAGAACTTTAAAATGCACTCCTAACTATCTGATAAATCTCAGGAAGCATCAGGAGGATTGGCCATTTTCCTGGAGCTTTTATTAATGAATATCCTTCATGGCAGATGTACTGAATCTCATTCCAGAAATCTGTTCAGTCCCTGGAATAAACACAATCCTTTTAAAGGAATAAATAAATATTCTCTTTGATGGACCTCTTGCAATAGAGCATCTCTGTACCTAAGGGGGCTGTTCTATCCCAAGGGTCACATATCAAATGAGAATATTTAGTGAAGTGCCTTCTTTGTTCTCAGCCTATAAATAGTAGATACCTTGTAGAAAGTAGACTTTGAGAATTCAGTGAGGAGAACTAGTACCATTTGCTTAACACCATTTCTCATTCAAGACTGGATAGCTGTCACTCAGGTTCTCCCAGCTGTTGGAATCCAGATGTTGGAGCTTCCTCGAAGTGAAGACGTATATATGTTGTACATTGTCTGTTGTCTGTTTATTTCTTTTATTGTCTCAGTGATCACCGTGTCTGTTAATTGCACATTACTTTTATGCTATAAGTTTTCTCTTTTTCTTATATCTTGTTTAAATCAAGGTTCTGAGCAGTAATAAACTTATAGCCACCCTCTTTAAAACTATGCCTATTGAATGTGAATTTTGAACCTAGATTAATCCTACATCACTATATAAATACTATTATTTTATTATTATTATATTTTTGTGTTCCAGAAAAAACAAATGACTCTAAAGCAAGTGGCTGCTAAATCAAACTAATTATTTCTCTCTTTATCTTAAGGTACTTCTTTAAGAGAAAAATATCACAAACTTAGAAATCATAGGGTTTCAAATTGGGAAGGTCTTAGAGCTCATCAGTGAAATTTCAAGTTATTTCAGTTTTCCCAGATTTC
Source organism: Myrmecobius fasciatus (assembly GCA_023553655.1). Lineage (NCBI taxonomy): Eukaryota > Metazoa > Chordata > Mammalia > Dasyuromorphia > Myrmecobiidae > Myrmecobius > Myrmecobius fasciatus. The sequence goes on from JAJPUD010004520.1 coordinate 162,288, forward strand.
AAAATGTCATCACCATCAAACCTAGACTTAATGGTTCTGGGTACTCGTGGGAACTTTCTAACAACCTATAATTCCATGCTGATAAATCTTATATTATGCTACATAAATGCATTTTGGGCAAACACGTGGCACAGTGGATAGAATCCCAAACCTGGATCCAAGAAAATTTGAGTTCAAATCCACTTCAGACTCTTACTAGTTATGTGATCCTTGGCAAGACACTTAACTTCTTTTTGCCTCAGTTTCCTCATTTGTGAAATGGGGATAATAAAGGCACTCACCTTCCAGGGTAGTTATGAGAATCAAATGAGGTAGTGAGTGCTATATAAATGTTAGCTATTAATAATATTGTTGAGTAATATTATTAATTAACATTTATATTAATATTATCATTATATGCCCAGAGTTCAAATCTCAGCTTTGCCGTTTGCTGCTTGTGTGACCTTTGTTTTGTTATATGTAAAATAAGAAGTTGCATAAGGTGGCCTTTGAGGTCCTATTCAACACTAAATCTATCATTCTTATGGTTGTCCTAGATCATTCTTTTCTTTCATTGCCAAATTCTTGGAAAAAAATTTTTAACACCTCACATAATCTCCCATTTTTTTTTCTCAAGAAACTTAGTTTGCCTTTTAACCCCACACTTCAACTGAAAATACAATTATTCCTTCCCATATTACTAAACTTAGTCTTCCTGACTTCAAAGCCTGTGCTCTATCCACTGTACCATCTAGCTGCCCCAATATAGGATTACTTTTACTATCAAATGAGTTAATGTATGTAAAAAGCTTAATTAATTTTGATTATTTTTATTTATCTTTATCTCTAACCCAGGCCTTAGACTCTTGAATAGTTTATTTTATATAGGATCATAGATTGAAAGTTGTAGACCAGAAGCCAACTAAACCAAAGTGATTGTTTTACATATAAGGAAAGTAAATCTTAAAGACTTAAGTTTTGTTTAAATTTACACAAGACTTTCAGCATTAGAGGCAGAATTTGAAACCAGGTTTGTGACTTTGTAGCTAGCATTCTTTTCCAAAGCACATAGCTTTTCCTCTCAAAAAATGAATGAATGAATGACATTACAAAATTTACCACTTAAGCAATACAGCTATGTCAATAATGAGTGTTAAAAGGCCATATTGCTTTGGTAGTCACTGCAGAGTGAATGAAGACCTACCATTACTTCAGTATCATATAAGTTTTCATCTTAGTCTATTTTTCACACGGAGTTCTGTGAAGTAAAAATTAAGGGGAAACATTACAGACCTAATTTGGCATAATTAACTGAATTTGAAAAACAGATATACTTTCAGAGAGGTATCTGAGATTAACCTGCATGGTTATTAAACCTATTAAAGACTATCAATTACTTCATTAGTCTGGTACTTTAAAAAATAAAGGAAAATTCTTTTCATTTTTAAGCTTAATTTAATTTTTTTAATTAACAAAAACCTATCTGGTCTCTCTCTATTGCCCCCACACATATATGCACATACACTCCCAATTAAAAAAGAAAAAAAACAAAAAACAAAAGCCCTTATTTTAAAACCCCTTCCATTTTCCTTTTTCCCTCAGGTAACCATGATTCTCCAATCCTTAAGCTTCATCTATTTATACCTTCTGGTTGCTTGCAGTCCAGAACTCCAGAATCAGAAACTTAATTCAAGGGATTATCCCTGCAGCATCAAAAGGCAGAACTCTTCTGTTATTGCTGACTGCCTCGCTTGTCGACTTCGGGGTGTTCCTGAAGGACTGGACCACAATGTGACAGAAATTGATCTTTCTTTCAATTTCATCAAGAATATAACAAGTGAATCATTTGTGGGATTGATCAATCTTACTAAGATCAACTTAAATAGCAATGCAAATTCTCAAGAGGAGAATAAGAATTTTATGAAAATTTCAGATGGGGCCTTCTTTAACTTGACAAATTTAAAGGAACTACAGCTAGAAGACAATCAATTACAGAAAATACCTGTCCTTTTGCCACCCTCCTTAACATCACTCAGCCTTGTACTAAATGACATCTACCGCATCACCAAAAACTGTACTTCTGGACTTACTCAGTTGAAAAACCTCTACTTAGGGTGGAATTGTTTCTATGGCAATGAATGTGAAAAAAATGTTTTGATAGATGACGGGGCCTTTGAAGATCTTGCCAATTTGACTGTGTTATCATTATCTTTCAATAATCTTACTCATGTGCCCACCAAGCTTCCACCATCTCTCAATGAGCTTTACCTCAGCAATAACAAGATCAAAAATATCAGTCAAGATGATTTTAAAAATCTGGGAAATTTAAGAGTTCTGGATCTTAGTGGGAATTGTCCAAGGTGTTTCAATAACCCATACCCATGTACACCCTGTGAAAATGGTGCTTCAATCCAAATACACCTTGATGCTTTTCAGAATCTGGGCCGACTAACCCATTTGAATCTCTCCAGCACCTCTCTCCAAAACCTACCTGCATCCTGGTTCAGCAATATGACAAATCTAGAGGTGTTGCTTCTTGAATTTAATTACTTAGTAAAAGAAATAGCCACTGGGGACTTCTTTACAAAATTGCCCAAATTAGAAATTCTTGACTTCTCTTACAACTATCTCAAAAATAGTTATCCACAATACATTGGTATTTCTAGTAATTTCTCTAAATTAGTCTCTCTCAAGACACTACACCTTAAAGGTTATGTGTTCCAAGAACTCAGGAAAGAAGATTTTCAACCCCTAACAAAGCTTCAAAACCTACAGTCTATCAATTTGGGTATTAATTTTATCAATCACATTGATTTTACATTATTTGAAGAGTTTAATAATTTAAGTCTGATTTATTTGTCGGAAAACAGAATATCACCCCAGGTAACAAATAGCTTGGGTAAAAAGAGTAATTCTCTGTCATTCTCTAATCATGTAATTCATCTACGTTCAATAGATTCTAATAATGAACTATTAGGTCATTATGAAATAAATCCACATAGAAACTTTTACCATCATACTAACCCTTTAATGAAACCAGAGTGTACGTCTTATGGTAAAGCCTTAGATCTTAGCTTAAATAGTATTTTTTTTGTTAATCACAATCTATTTGAAGGTCTCCATGACATAGTCTGTCTGAATTTATCTTCCAATGGCAATGCACAGGTTTTAAATGGAAGTGAATTTTCATCTATAAACCGCACCAAATATTTGGACTTATCTCACAATAGGCTGGACTTTGATAATGATGGTGCTTTTCAGGAATTACAGGAGTTAGAGGTATTAGACCTCAGTCATAATGAACATTACTTCCGAATAGCAGGGGTAACCCACCGATTAGGATTTATTCAAAATTTACCCCAATTAAAAGTTTTAAATTTAAGCCAGAATGGTATTTTCACTTTAACTGAGAATCAGCTGATTAGCAAATCCCTAAAGGAATTAGTTTTCAAAGACAACCGCCTAGATATCTTGTGGAAGAAAGAAGATAAACGCTACATTTCGATTTTTAAAGAACTCTCCAATTTGACTTTGCTTGACCTATCCATCAACAAGCTCCGTAGGATCCCAACTGAGGCATTTCTCAACCTACCCCTCAGCCTGGAAGAGCTGAGACTAAACAATAACCACCTGAGTGTCTTTAATTGGACATCACTCCAATATTTTCACTCCCTCAGAGTGCTTAATCTACAATCTAATTCACTATCTACAATAAACTTTGATCTGTCTAATTCATCATTGAAGATCTTATTACTGGGGAAAAACAGAATTTCACACCTCCCTGATGACTTACTTTCTAATGCTAAAGGACTTTACCAACTTGATTTAAGTTATAACCACATAAAAATGATCAACAAGTCAACATTTAAAATGAAGGCCTCAAATCATCTTAAGATTTTAGAATTAAGAGGAAATCCCTTTGATTGTACTTGTGAAATTGGGGATTTTCGTCAATGGATGGATGAAAATCTTAATGTCACAATTCCTAAACTGGTAGAGGTCACTTGTTCCACCCCTGGAGACCACATGGGTAAAAGTATTATGGAACTGGAGTTAAAAACCTGTATTTCAGATGTTATTGCTGCCATCTTTTTTTCCTTGTCATTCATTATTACAGTGAGCACTATGGTAATAGCCACTTTTCATCATTTGTTCTATTGGGACATATGGTATATTTATCACTTGTGCTCAGCAAAAATAAAAGGTTACAAGTCTGTTTCCACATCTCAAGCATTTTATGATGCTTTTATTGCTTATGATACCAAAGATACTTGTGTTACTGACTGGGTAATAAACGAGCTTCGATTTCAGTTAGAGGAAAATGAAGAAAAAAAAGTTCTCCTTTGTCTAGAAGAGAGGGATTGGGATCCTGGAATAGCTATTATTGATAATCTCATACAGAGCATTAATCAAAGCAAAAAGACAATATTTGTCTTAACCAAAAAATATGCAAAAAACTGGAATTTTAAAACTGCTTTTTACTTAGCCTTGCAGAGGCTTATGGATGATAATATGGATGTGATCATTTTTATTCTCCTGGAGCCAGTGTTGCAGCACTCCCAGTATCTGAGACTGAGGAGGCGGATTTGTAAAAGCTCGGTTCTCAAGTGGCCTGATAATCCAAAGGCTGAAGACTTGTTTTGGCAAAGTCTTAAAAATGTGGTTTTAACCGACAATGATACAAGATACAACAATTTGTATGTTAAATTCGTTAAGTAACAATAAAAAAATGAATCTATTCCAAATGGGAGGCAGAGAAATAGTTATACAATTTCCTTGTATGGTTTTATGACACAGTTTAACACATTTGTTTTAGAAAGGAGTATTTCATGCATTTTCTGCTACATAGACGGCAAAATCACCATTTTTATTTATAGTTTATCAATGGACACATGATATGATAGGACTGGGGTTCTTGTTACCACAGAAGCAACAAATCTGTCTCTGGAATCTGTTTAATCCTTGCCTCTCTTGGCCACATTAAGGGCATAAAAAATTCCACCCACATGAGTTGGGGCCCTTCTAATTTATCAGTTGTATGAAGACTACATGATTCATCTTTGTGACCTGATGAACAGATGCATTTCCATATGGAGACAAAGGGGGATGCATCTATCTAAATTAAATGCCATATTTGTTGTATATTCTTTCTGTATATTAGGGCAAAGTAAACCTCCTTTTGTTAATTATGCAATGATTTACAAGTGTCTCATTCCTTCTCAACACTGAATTTGAATTAGCAGAATTCTGGCATCACACCTGTACCTAGCATTTAGCAAAATCAATAATTGGGATGATATATGATATAGTCTCTTGTCTCATGTCATGGTTAAGTTGGAAGAAGGGTGGGATGATCAGATATAGGATACAGATGTGTGGAACCAAGTCACAGGAGTCTCAGAGGTAAAGGGGCTACCAATAGGAAATAGGTCTCTGATCAAAAGGTTCCAATTATTGTGGGGAACAGAGCCATTAGACAGGGGAATGAGAGTAAAAGTGAGGCTGAAACTTGGGAACTTTCATTAATGTTAAGGAAAAAAAAGTCCCTAGGATTATTTTGTTAATGTTCTCAGGAAGAGGATGTTTCCCTTTTCTGAGAGAAGAGGGAATGTCTAAGTCTTCAAGAAGGAGGTAGGATAATTGCATGAGAACAGAACAATGACTCTTGGAGATATGATCTAATGGAGCCAATGCTGATGCTTCCTTGTCAGATTTCCATGACTGGGGATGGAGGAGGGAAGAGTTCTCTAAGAATTTACTTTTACAGAATCAGCTAAATTTAGACTTTTTTTGGTCCCTTTCTCAGGAGGCTGAGACTGAGAGTTACTCTTACCTAACACTATAATGGTGAATTCCCATGGCAGCCTGCTACAAGATGGGGATCTGCAAAGGAAGGGATGAAGTTCTTAAAGGAAATGGGTTGGAAAGATTATATTTAGGTATAACTTAATCCTTTGACCAGTCTGATTCAAGCTCAATTAGAATCTTCTTTCTGAGTATAAATTCTCCAGAAAGCTTCAGATTTTAGCTGAAAGTTTCCTCCACCACAACACTAAATAAATGCCGGCTGATAAATTGGTGAAATTTGTGTAGGAGGGCTAGGTAGCACAATGAATATAGTGTCAGATCTACAGTCAGGAAGATTTACCCTCCTGAGTTCAAATCTAGCCTAAAACACTCACTAGCTGTGCAACTCTGGCCAAGGCACTTAATCTTATTTGCCTCAGTTTTTTCTCTGTAAAATGAGCTGGAGAAAAAAAATGGCAAACTATTCCAGTTATCTTTGCCAAGAAAATTTCAAATGGAGTCATGAAGACATACAACTGAAATGACTAATCAACCTACAACAATAACACATTTGTGACTTAGACAGATATTAGGTATATGATTTTCTTTTCAAATCATAGAGATGGTTACCCTGCTAGGAAAGGTAATGACATCCTGACCCCAAGAGAGCTTTGTGTGTGATTCCTCGACCATGCAATTGATAAGAAAGCAATCAATGAGAGTGCTAATAAAACTATAACAAAGAACTGGAAAATCATCAGCCACTAAAACCTAAAGCCAATCTGATTTATTCAGGGGATGCTACAAAGGGAAGATCACAAAGGGGAGAAGACATCTTGGGCTCTTTCAACAATCTTTGTACATTTTACTATGAACGGGGCCAAATGGAAAACCACAGAATTATCTGAACTCTATGTAATTAACACAAAACCATATTGGGTCTTCAAGACAGTGAAAAATATTTCTTCTTTAGTGATAAAGATGAAAAAAGCTGCAATATTATTTTGTTAGAACAGATCCTCTTACAACAACCCTGTGTTTCCTGTGAAGAAGGCAAATGGCATCTAAGGAAAAGTTCAGTGCATCTTTACCATCCTTCCATGAGGTACCATGAATTCCAGAGGCATTAAATTAGATGGTAACACAAATGGGGGACAGGGTGAGAAATCAGTCCCAAGAAAATCTAGGTCCAATCTACTTGAGTCAAGTTTTGGGGAATACTATGGCTCTGGAAAAACCCAAAGGATTCTAGGTACAGGCCCAGTCTGGAATAAGCACTGATACTTGGCTCCCCGTTATCTAAGAAGTAAGTCAGAAGACTTATTAGGTTTGAATAACCCTAACAACTCAGGTCTCTTGCTGACTGAGTCATCCCCATTGACTGAGTCATCTGCAAGTCTACTTCTTTTAATTAAGCCCAGAACAGGCGTCACTTTGGAAGCTCTACACTAGGCTGTTGAGCTGCTTCTATGACCCTGAAAAGCCTGTGTTTCAAGAAGTCTCTCCAGAATTGAGGGAGCTAGCATAAGAAAATTAGATTTATGGAGTCCCCAAGTTTTCCAGCAGCCACTCTACTACTTTTGAAAAACAGTTGCTTGCCTATTACCAAACCCTACCTTCTACTAAACTGATGATATATGGTCATGCAAGTTTTCTTTGCCTAGAGTTACCTATTATGGGTTGGGTAATGCAAGACATCCTCTCTAGCCAAAAAAAAAATGGAAATTTTGTTGTTCAGTCACTTTCAGGAGTGTCTGACTCTTTGTGATCCCATCTGGGGTTTTCTTGGCAGCTATATTAGAGTGATTTGCCATTCCCTTCTCCAGTGGATTAAGACAAGCAGAGCTAAATGATTTGTCCAGTGTTACTGAGGTCACTGACTCTAGGCCCAATGCTCTGTCCACCTTTCTGCAAATAGAAACCAAAATCACATTAAAAAGCATATTTGTCTGGATCCCTCCTGTGTCGGTGCCCTTCACAAATGGGTACAAATTGTGCCAGAGACCAAAGTCTCCAGTCCAGATCCTGGAAGCCGGTCAGTTTTACCAGCCTAATGAACTCCAACCTGTAAGGACTTGGATCCTGAGAAATGACATTTTGTCTGATTTACTAATTGCTCTGTCCATATGAAAAAGGCACGTGGAGCTGGACTTGACTAGGTCCTAATCTGGTAACAAGGTGAACCTTAAAGATAAGGAATCCTGACAAGCTCCAGTGTGCATGTTTAACACGTTAGGTAACGGGAAAGATCTTCATCCATGCTAACTTCTAGGCAAAGGACATACTGATCTGGCCAAGTGTTCTATCAAAAGTCTTCCTTTTCGGAGTCAGGAGTAGTGAAATAATTTTGCCATTGCCTCCCACAACCTAGTTTTTTGTGGGTAGATTAGTATCCACCAGAGACATCAAATGTTAATTAACCAGGTTGGAGCTGTTACAAGAACAGCAGAATTGGGGGTAAATCTATCACCAATCTGGACATTGGGGTGATAATGCCTTATTGTGCTAGGTATAAGTCTATATGATTCCCTAAGGACGAGGTAGCTATTCCTACCCCCTAGGATCTTTGTACCAATTGGATCATCCACCTAACCCTTGACCACTAAGAGTAAGAGGGGACTTTTTAAAGAATGAGATGGGATTATAAATCAAGAGATGACTTTTGCAAAGGAATGAGGAAATAGATTTTACCACGAGGGTGCAGTATTTCCACACAAATATAACCTACAACACAATTATCTCTCTACACAAATTATTACACTCTTATTCTGAAAATGTTTCTGAAAGTCCTGTGATTTGAATTCTAACATTCTTCTACGATCTGATTATAAAATATATTCCCTCAGAAAGTAATATTAGTCAGAGATCTATTAATTTATAATTCCTTCAAGTAAATAAACTGGCTAAAATATCTAGTCCAATATCTAGTCCAATTTCTTTATTTCACAGAGGAAAAGACTGAAGGTCAAGAAAGTTAAATAATTCATCCAAGTCTTATAAATTGTAAGTGACAAAGGCAGATTCAAACCAAGGGCCTTTGACCCCCAGATCCACTATTCTTTTTCCTGTGCTATATTTCACATTCTCCAAGCACAAAAAATTATTCTATTCTCTCGTGTTAGCATTATTTGGATTACCTTCTCTATAGGGATTTGTCTCATTCATTTTTTGTAATGCTTTGGATAGACGTGAAACATAATAGGCTCACCTTCTATAGAAGCACATCAAGGCAATAAATATTTGTTATTAAGCACTTGCTATGTGCTAGGCATGGAGCCAAGAGCTAGAGATAAAATAAAAATATAAACAAAAAAGAAAGTCCCAATCACCAGAAAATCTATAATCTAACAGGGAAAACAATATACAAAAGCTGAAGGGTGAAGGAGGGATGCGCCAGGATGAAAAAGCTTCAGGAGTTTAGGGAAGTTCCAGGGTGAGAGGGGAAACTGAGGCACGTTGGTGAAGTCTTGAGTCTGGAGCAGAATCCAGAGAGAAAGAAGTATGAAGGCCCTGGTGCTATCTCCAAAATGGAAGCTGCCGATGGTAGAAGGGAGCAGGAAAAGGTAAGGGATGTTTCATGGTGAAAAGATCCTGGAGGGAAACTTAGTCACAGTGGTGAAGGCTTGATAGATAGTAGAAAAGCCAAGAAGAGAATGAGAGATCACCAAAATTGTTAAAATTAACATCTTTGAAAGCTAAATATAAGCATATATGCAGACAGAAAGTAAAGCTAGGAAAGAAAGTCACAATTTCTAATTCTTAAATATATATACACACATATATATATATACATAAGTTTTTATAAATAAGAACTAGACCATATTTTGTGTATATTAAAATAACCAATGAGCCTTCTGACAAAGGAAATCATTCTGATTATCAACCCACAGTATCATATTTATTGATAATGTGCTATAATCTTTGAGGTGCTTTTATTAAAGTGGTAGGAAGGATTATTCATTTTAAGGTTATTTAATCTATCCTTATTCTTTTAGAATGAATTATTGCATTTTACAATGTGGGCTTTTCATAAGCTATCCACAAAACTATTTCAAGCATCAAGAACTGTATTTTATGAACTTTATTGTTTGTTTTAAAAGCATATCATTGGGGCAGTTAGTTGGTGTAGTGGATAGTGTACTAGCCCTGAAGTCAGGAGGACCTGAGTTCAAATGTGACCTCAGACTTAACACTTTCTGGCTATGTGACCCTGGGTAAGTCACTTAACTCCAATTGCCTCAGGGGGAAAAACTATTGTTGTGTTTTAAAATGTTCTGGATGGAGAAGAGTTGATAAAGTACCTTTCTCCATTCAACAGAAAGAGCAAGTGCTATTGGGACAGAATGTTGCATATACTTCTAGATACATTCACTTGTAATTAGTTTTACTTAATGGTTTTGCCATTAAGGGGTGATTTGTTAAGTAGGAGATAGGGAAACAGATGGCATATATGGAATTAAATCCAAAAGATCTGGATGATGGACCAGTCGCCACCTCAAGACCATCTGCTCCTTTCAAGTCTCCTGTGTTCCAGTCCTCACCTTTCATCTAGAACTCAAGTTTTACTCTGGGACACCGGACTTCTGGTCAGTCACCTTACCTTGTCCAGACTCAGACTGGCCATGATACTTCTCAGCTGTCTTCATGCCCTATGGCATGTTACTGCTCACGTGCCCTTCCCATCCCATTCTCTTCCAACTCTAGTTCTGAGAACAACAGCAATAACAAAACAACTATTTTTGGAAATGATACATCAGTTGCTCAATACCTAATCACCACATTTTCAACTTTCTTGTCCAAAGTGATATCACTTCCCTCTATGTATATTCATTTTCTAACAGGCTGTAAGCTGCTTGAGAGCAGCAACTGGCTTATTTGCTAATATCTGTATTCCCAATGTTTAGCAAAATGGCTGGTACATAGGAGCTACCTCTATATAAAATATATCTTTTATGTAATCAAATTGTCCATGTGCCTTTTGTGAACCTTTATTTTCAATTCCATTAATAATTCTTTCCTAGTATCCAAAAGATACTTGGCCTTTTAAATGATGTGATTTTTTATATTCAGGTTGTATTCCATTTTGAATTTATTATAAGTTGCAAGTTGTATACATCCTTGGTCTAAGATAAACTCTGGACTAAGGACCAAATTCTACTTCATACCTATTTTAGAACCACAATGAACTAAGAATGTTTTTAATAATAATAATAATAATAATAATAATAAATAGCTTTTTATTTTTAAAATACATGCAAAGATAGTTTTCAACATTCACTCTTGCATAACCTTGTTCCAAAATTTTCTCCCTGCCTCCCTTGTCCTTCCCACAGACAGCAAGTAATCCAATATAGGTTAAACATGTGCAATTAACAATGTTCTTAACATTTTTAAACTCCCAAAAATTCTCTTAAAAATGTAAAAAAAATCATTCCTAGTTCTTAGGCTGTACAAAAATAGGCAGCAGGGGCAACTTCAATAATTTATGTCCCCTATATATTACATAGGGCAGCAGTGGACAGAGTGGTCTGAGTTCAAATCTGACCTCAGACATTTATTAGCTATGTTACCTTCAGCAAGTCACTTAATTCTGTTTGCCTCAGTTTCCTTGTCTGTAAAATGAGCTGGAGAAAGAAATGGCAAGCCATTCCAGAAGCTTTGACCAAAAAAAAAACCCAAATGGGATTAGAGTCAGATGTGATGAAAAACACCTAAACAACAACAACAACAAAATCATATAAAATCAATGAAAGCAGAAGTTGTAGAGAAGCCAAAACATTTGCCTTAAATATCATCAGCAAAAGTCTACTATGTAAGACATTCAGGAAATTTACATAAAAATGTAATACCAAGGGCCATTTTCCAATAAATAAGAACAAATAATTTTCAAAAGAAGAATTGCAAACCAAGCAACCACATGGAAACATGCTCCAAACCACTAAAGTAAATAGAAATGCAGATTATACCAACTGAAATTTTACCTTATGCTCAGCAAATTGGTAAAGATGACAAAAATAAAGTCAGTTTTGGAGAGGATGGTGGAAATTAGATACACTGAACTGTTGAGTGAATGTAGAATTCAAAGAGTTTATGGTCTTGGGCACTAGTGCACTAGTGAATGTTTAACAACCAGCCTTTAGCAGGTAGTGAGAGGGATGAAGAATAGTGTTTATATGGCACATTTTTAAACTTAATGTGAATTAACATTTTCTAAATCACTTTCTAGAAATCAACAAAGCAATAAATCAAGCCTGGGTTTATGAAGTCTGTCAATTTCCAAAGTATGAAAAATGTACATTGAAAATATAACAATCTGCTTGAGAATTGATAGAGCTGACTCCAGCATTCCCCTGGTTAGAATTTTTTTTGGTAAAACTATGGTAACTTGAAAAAGGCACTTTCTCTATCTTAGAAACATATTCTTTAAGCTGAGTCACGTAATTCTCTTCTTGGACCATGTAGAGCACACACAGAAAACATCTTAATATCCCATTCCCATGTTTTCTGTATTTAATGACTTAAACCAGAAGAAGGTCAGTATTTAAAAAAATCTTTATTTTAGAGAGATCCTGAAGTTATTAAAAGGACTTCTCACAGCCTATTATCCTATTTAATCTTTGTGTGTCTGAGGCCAGATTTGAAAATGTGAAGTCTCATCTTCCTGATTTCAAGCCCAGTACTCTATCCATTGCATCACCTATCTTGTGCATGTCTATGTGCATATATGTGTATACAAACATATATACTGATGGGCACATATACACCCATATGCATATACATATTACTGATAGACAAATGCTATGGGTGATTTTTCCTGTGTAGATAATTAGGCTGATAATAGATTTCATTTCAAAAGGAATTCAATATCCCAGGCTTCATGTAATCAATATAATGTCACTCATTATTGGAGATCCTTTTGTTTCAATTTGAATTTTGCTGGATCTTCTCCTTGTTGGGGGCAACCAATTTTGGCAAGCATACACTCTCACTTTATACTAATAATTAAAGAATTCTTAAATGAAGTTATCTTTGTTAGCATATGTTTCCAGGAACTTGTATGCTTTTTTTGGCTTAACAAATTTGTGTGTGCAGTGTGTGTACCCAGGTATTATTTTAGGTTCTCATCCTATCCATAGGCTGCATACTATTGATGGACAAAATGTAGCCAGAACTGAGGCTCTAGGTATTAAATGCACTACATTCAATCTTGAGTGTATTTTAAATACCTCCCTCTAGAATCCCTAGTCTTCTATGTCAGAAACTCTGGCTAGCTATACTTCTAAAGTTTCTTCTTGTACACAGGATTGAGGAATATGCTTCCCTTTGGATCTCACAAAAGAAATTTCTATCCTCTATTTCATGTTGGCTTAGGATAATTGCACTGGCTGATGTTCTCTCATTCTTGGCACCCTAGTAAGGTATCTCCCACATGTATTGATATCTCCTATGGACCTAGAAAAGCACCCCAATTTCTTCCCCATGGTCACAGTCCATCATAATTCCTTTGGGACAGCTGAGTAATATGTTTCACAGACCATCATAATTCCCCTGGGACAGCTGGATCATTTAAGTTACATAGGGAGCTTCCTGAAACATCTTTGGGAGGGAGGAATTTTAGCTCCCTTTATATCTTCAAAGTCTTTAATTCAGTGGGAAAATTATATCATGAACTCCGAGATTAAAAGAATTTTAATTTGTGGATTGGCAAAACATAAATTCATCAACATCTTTCACATCATAAATAGGAAAACTTTATTTTTAAAATGTCTACTGTTAGGGTATCTAGGTGGTGCAGTGGATAGAGCACCACCCCTGAAGTCAGGAAGGACCTGAGTTCAAATTTGGCCTCAGGTACTTAACACTCCCTAGCTGTGTGACCCTGGGCAAGTCACTTAACTCCAATTGCCTCAGCAAAAAAAAAAAAAAAATGTCTACTGTTATACAATGATTTACAAAATTATTTTACCTATTCCATTACCAACAATTGGTGAGTGGCTCAAAACAATGTGGTTTATAAACATAAAACTACTTTAGGATAGAGACTTTTATTATTATTTATTATTAATGTACTAACATTTAGTACAATGCTCATACATAGTATACTCACATTTAATAAGTGTGTGTTGATTGAATGATTGACAAATTAATTAATATAATTATTGTACTATAAGAAATGATGATAATTCAAATAAAATAGGAAGATATAAAGGGATGCAGAGTAAATAAAATAGAATCAATCTATATCTTCATTTACATCAATGACTATCTCTATCTTTAGATATATTCTCACTGACAACCAATATGTAAATACTAAAATAGCAACACAATTCAGAAAAATACACAGAAAAGACTTTAAAATTCAGAAAGAAACTTAGCAACAACCAGGATATTTGTAGTTGTTTTGCTAAATATAGGCATCTAACAAAAATAAACCCTAAATAATGGAGATTTGTAGTTTCATGTAAAATTTTTTGTTCTTGTCTAAATATTTGTGTTTATTTATGATGTATTTATAATTTTATAATTTTAAAAAATATTACTAGAAAAAGTATACTATATGCAGGTTGAATTATAGTGACTAGTATTTAACCCAGCCTCTAAGCTGACTGACTAGATAAAGGACAAAAAAAATAAACAAATTTATAATTAAGACATTTTTTAAAAAAGTAGTACAATATAGATAAACTATTTTACTGCTTGCTTTGAACTGTGTTATGCATCCAATAAACAATTTTCTATATGAATTACAACCTTGAATCCTGGTTACTATTATTTCAGAGCTCACCATATCAGGAAACTAGAAAATCCCCACATAGGCACTTCCTTCCTAGTTCATCATAAAATCTAAAAAGTGAAAAGGATAATTGCTAGGAAAAGAAAAAGAATTAGCACACCTACTTACAGACCTAACTGTCAGAATTAAATTTGAGATTCAAGTGAAGGCATAAACAATTTTTGCAAAAGAGCAAAGTTTAAATCCAGGGTGTATGGGGGGGCAGCTAGGTGGTGCAGTGGTTAGAGCACCAGCCTTAAAGTTAGGAAGTCCTGAGTTCAAATCTGATCTCAGACACTTAACACTTCCTAGCTATATGACCCTGGGCAAGTCACTTAACCCCAATTGCCTAAGCAAAAAAAAAAAACAAAAAACCACAACAACAACAACAACAACAAATTCAGGGTGTGTAAGGTATATAAAAAAACTACAGCAAATGAAAGAATTCAACTCAATTTGACAAAAATGGATTGATCCTGAGCAAATTATAATCTCTCAGTGATCTAGACAACCTTGAAACTATTAGCTGCATAGATGTAGCATTTATAGTTGGGTCCCCCAAAACAAAGTCAGCTAGATCTTTCCTTTAGGTATACCATTAGAACCCCAAAAGAGTGGGCTATCATTTTCCAATACTGTCAGACAAATCCCCATTCTCATATGTTCTCCCCACTGTTAATGGCCAGTGCCCAAGTATCATTTAAACCAACTAGCATCCATAACTTTTACAAAGGGTTATTGACTGGGAAGTTATAGCAAGAGAAGAAATTACAAAGCGTTTTCCTTCCAAATATCTGGAATGTTGTGTGCCATATTCTCCCCTCTACCACCTCAGTCCCTGGGGAGAGTGGGCTCAAACTAAAACTAGTTGTCACAAAGCATTTATTCACTTCCAGCTGTAGCATAGCTAATGGAGATGTCATTGCTCCTGCTTGGCTGCCTTCAATCCACAGTTATGTTGGGCCAACCAACTAAGGATTTCACTTCTCAAGGGACTCATCTGTCCATAAAATATGGTACAGGCTCCAGCATCCACAACTCTAGAGATTTAATCTCCCAATTTTTTAAAAGCAAGTCAGATCAAAGTCCAATCCAATATTCTACCTAAAAACAAGTAAGACAATGGTAGGTTGGGATCCCGAGAAAGGAGCTGACTACTTCTCTCCTTAGGGATCTAGGGATAGAATAATCAATTAATCAATCAACAAAACACTGTACTAGGGTCATAGGAACACAATGGCAAAAAACAGCTTCTGCCCTCAAGGATAAGGCAAAAACACACACAAGTATATACAAAATATATTTTATTTTTATTTATAAGGTACACTTACTGAAGGAGAGATATTAGCAATTAGTAAGATGAAGAAAGGTCTCTTGTGAAAGGGGACATTTGAGCTTTGAAGAAAAGTAGGGATTTTTTGAGGAAGAGGCAAGGAAATAATACATTGCAGGTATAGGGCTAGACTTTCCAAAGGCATGGAGATAGGGAAACCATTTCTCTTCCTTCTTTAATTATTCTACCTTATCCCATTTGACATTGAACTAAGGAAGGCCTTCATTTTTTCTACTCTTGGCCCTGGTGGGGGCTTTTCCCATATTTCATCAATACAACTGCCATTGAGAATGCATTTGTCAGAGAATTCTTTTATAGTTTTGAGAAACTGACTTACAGACAAAAGATGGTACCAAGAACACTGAGAGTGAGGTGACTGTAGTTGAAGGGGGAAAAAAATTGAAGTTACTTGTATTTCTCCTGAAAAATCAACAAGGACACCAGACAGTTAAGCAAATTTTAATATTGATAAGCAAATGTCAGTACCCCCAAAAGCTGAAGCCTCCTTCCAAAGGCCTCCTTAAGATTTTTAAGTTTTTTATTTTAGTAAATAGAAGGAATTTGACATCTTTGTTTTTGCTTTTTAAAAAATTTAGAAATTCTTATATTAGTTTCATATTACTGGCCTGGTTGCCTAGCAGGCAATAGCATATCCTATCCTCAGGTTCATTCTATCTTTTTCTTCCTCCTCATGGTTTTCTACTTCATGGTTGATAAATCCATTTTTACCCCAATTTTTTACTGTATTTTTGTAGGATAATGTTCATATAGTCATAGATGTTTTTTGTAACATATGCGTAGTCAAAAAAAGCAATTTTTCAGTGGCTATCCATAAAAATACATATTTCTCATCTCATACTTTAAATCCACCACTTCTCTGTAGTAAATGGCATAGTTCCTAATTAGTCTCCTTAAATCATGAATGTTCTTACAGTTTTCAAAGTGCTTTATTTTTATAGTTTTTTTAAAAAAATAAACCTTTTTGCTTCACTTCACTCTGTTATTTATAAAAATTCTCAAAATTGCTCATTTTTATAATATTGATATTGACTGTGATGCACTATTTGTACTAACAAACTCAAATCTTCTTACAAATATTATCTCTTTTTTATAAAATGATGGGGTTTTTTTGATAAGTTTGATACTTATGATACTTATAACAACCTTGAAAGGCAGATACTATATTTGGAAACTGAGGCCTACGATTTCATGTGGTCTGTAATTTCAAATTATGATACTTCTCTGAACATGATCTTTCAATTTAAT
Organism: Myrmecobius fasciatus; assembly: GCA_023553655.1. Classification (NCBI taxonomy): domain Eukaryota; kingdom Metazoa; phylum Chordata; class Mammalia; order Dasyuromorphia; family Myrmecobiidae; genus Myrmecobius; species Myrmecobius fasciatus. The sequence continues at coordinate 179,426 of JAJPUD010004520.1, forward strand.
AGAAATTTAAATTTTTTATAATTAAAATTTAAAAAGTTAAAGTCGATTTCAGATACTTAAAAGGGAATATTGGAGAATCTTTCTTAATACTTTTATTATTTCCATCCATTACATTGACAAGGAAAACCCCTTCTGACCTCCAAATTTTAATTATAGGCTAATAAGATGGAGCTGCTCAAGTCAGTGATTCTAATCACTGGCCATTACCAATGTATGCTTATAGGTGGCAGCAGCAGCTTTCTGCATAGACAATCAGTGCTATTCAACTACCATTAATTAACCTTGGTTCTTAGACCAAAAAAAAAAAAAAAAAAAAAAAAAGCCTGGAAATGAAGTTTATTTGTTTGTTTGGAAATCTGGAGTCTCATCTGTCTGTGGACACGTCATCCTTGTGTTTCCAACAAATTGTAATAGTAAAAGGTAACGCCTATAGAGACAGGTTGTTCTAGTGGTTAAAGAATTTTATTTTGTATGACTATGAGTCACCCAATATTATCAGCTGAGAGTTACCAATAAGGTACGTAATAAATGGAAAAAAAACAAATTTAATTTATCAACAAACATTTTTAAAGCTACCTACTACGTTCCAGTCACTGTCCTAGACACTGGGATTATAAATACAACAAATAAAACAATCCTTGGTTGGAAAACTCCCCCATTCCAAACTTCATGAACTATGGTTTCTTATTTAGAATAAAATGAGCAAAAAGTGTTTTAATTGAAGAAATTCTGTTTGAGTGTGAATGGCAAATCAAAACTGGAATTTCCCATTGACTTTTTTTTGGTAGGGTTTTTTTGTTTTTTTGTTTGTTTTGTTTTTTTTGTTTTGTTTTTTTGCTAGGCAATTGGAATTAAGCGACTTGCTCAGGGTCACACAGATAGAATGCATTTAATGTCACATTTGAACCCAGGTCCTCCTGACTTCAGGGCTGGTGCTCTAATCACTGTGCCATCCAGCTGCCCCCTCATTGACTTTTTGTAATGGCCTTCTTATGCTGAACAGGCTAGTTTTGTGACAATATTTTAAGTGGATTGCAAGCCCTTTCAGGATATATGTTGAGGCTTGTCTGTTTTACCATACTGTTTCAACTTTTAGTAACCTTTATGGAAAACTTGATCTTATAGAAGTAACCTATTATCTCCTTGTTCCATGAATATTTCCTACTGTGAGTCTGAGCAATAGAAAAGCTAGATGGAAATTTACAAACATGATAAAAATATATTTATATGTTACACGTGTCCCTTATGTTCATCATAGACAGACATCCACCCAAAATGTTTTGTCAGCTATTACTTCATTGCTTTTTAAAACCTTCTGTACAGCCTTGTTTATTTTTAAAAACTAGAACTGAAAATTTTTTTTTAATTTTATTTTTTTATTTTATTTGCATAACATATGTGTGGGTAATTCTTCAACAATAACCCTTACATAGCTTTCCGTTACAAATTTTTCCCCCAACTCCCCACCCCTCCCCTAGATGGCAGGATATCCACTACATGTTAATTATGTTAAAATATTGGCAAATCGAATATATGTATACATATTTCCAAACTTATCATTGGTGTGCAAGAAAAATCTTATCTACACAAACGATATATCAGATAAAGGAAACACAAGGTAAGCAAACATCAATCAAGGAGTATGAGAATGTTATGTTGTGGTCCACATTTCGCATCCCTCTCTCTGGGTGTATATGGCTTTCTTCAGTGAACAATTGGAGGTGGTTTGAAACATTTCATTGTTGAAGAGAGCCATGTCCATCAGAATTGATCGTCATATAGTACTGTTGTTGCCGTGTATAATGATCTCCTGGTTCTGCTCATTTCACTCAGCATCAGTAGAACTGAAAATTTTAAAATGACCTTTTAGCATCCACATTACAGATACTGAAAATGGATGGATTAGTATTCAATGAAAAGCAAAATCAAAACTTGATCAATTTCCCTTCTTTTCAAAAGAAAAAAGGAACAAATAAATTTTGTTTTAATCTTTCTAATGAGTTAATTTATTTGCTTTTTTCCAAACTTTTTAAAAAGTAATCAGTCCATCACTAAATAACTATTTAGGTTTGGTAGTTAAAAAAAAAATCAGTGAAGTAAACAATAATCTGCTCAGGGTTACAGAATTAGTGAGTGTCTGAGGCCAGATTTGATTCTTCTGACTCCAGGCCTGACACACTCTATCCTTAATCTTACTTTTACATGTAGAGTATCTTAGGCCGAGGGATTTTTCCTGATTATAAATAAAATAATCTTAGATTATAAGCCCCTTGAGGGTAGGATTAAAGTCTCATTTTTCCTTTTATCTTTTGTACCACTACCCATATTTACTTCAATATTTCAAAGAGCTACTATCTAAACAGATTACATCAGAGAGATATCAACTGGAAGATTAAGGTAGGCTGGCAGAAATGAGATTTAATAGATGTGCTCCATTGGTACCCATGCAAATCAGGAGACACAAAACAGCAAGATTTCAAACTTTTTTGGACTCAGGACCCCTTTATACTTAAAAATTACTGAAAATCCCAATTTATATAGACTATGTTTATCAATATTTACAAAATTGGAAGGAGAAGCTGAAGATTTTTTAAAAAATACCTATTTCGCTAATTCATTTAAAAATAATAAGCCCATTTCATACTAATATAAATGATAAAGCTGTAACTTAGGGGAGAGAAGAAAAAGCTGTAACTGAGGTTGAGTCCCTGGACAGGAAGGACCTGAGGCCTTAGCATACCATTATCCACAATTTGAAACTAAAACCTGATTACAATAATAAACTGCTAAAAAAAAAAAAACAAATACAGCTCTTTTTGTGGTAGCAAAGAATTAGAAAGTGACCAGATGCCCATCACTTAGGGAATGGCTGAACAAGTTGTGGTATATGAAGGGAATGAAATATTACTGTTCTATAAAAAATAATGAACAACTGATTATACAAAGACCTAGAAAGATTGACAAGAATTGATGCTGAGTGAAACAAGTAAAACCAAGAATACATTGTACTCAATAACAGCAAGAATGTGCAGTGATCAACTATGAAAGGCTTGGTTCTTCTCAAGTGATCCAAAGCAATCTTATTGAATAAAAAACTCCATTTGCATTAAGTAAAAGAACTATGGAGATTGAATGTAAATGAACACATGCTATGTTCACTTTTTTTTTTCTCTCTCCTGTGGTTTTTCCCTTTTGTTCTGATTTTTCTCTCCCAACATGATTCATGAAGAAATGTGTATTTTAAAAATAGTAAGAGGGCAGCTAGTTGGTGCAGTGGATAGAGCATCACCGCAAAGTCAGGAGGACCTGAGTTCAAATATGGCTTCAGACATTTAATACTTCCTAGCCAGTGTGACCTTGGGCAAGTCACTTAATCCCAATTGCCTCAGCAAAAATAATAATAATAATAATAAAATTTTAAAAATAAAATTAAAATGAGTAACAAAAGGAAAAAGAACATAACCATAGGTAACTATTATGGTGTAAAAGAAGACTGGGGTTCATCAAAAGTTTGTCCTATTCCAAAGAGTAATCTTTTGGGGGACTTGGGCCACCAAAAAAAAATTCAAAAACAAAGTAATAATAAAATTATTGAAAATGGCATTTATTACATATTTTTGCAAATATGTAATGTAATGTAATATGCAAATAGGCTTCATTCTCTTGTCTATTTCTGCATTCAATCCATTAAAATATGTGTTTTGGGTTGAAGTCTAGGAAGAAAACACAGACTCATACAGATATATAATTGGAAAAGGGAGATATAATTTAATAGGCAAATATTGCCTTAGTTTTGTTATGAAAATGGTTTTGACTCTGTGTCAAAACCCCTGAAAGGGTCTAGAGAGAATCCCTAATTTAGAAGACTCTTAGTCCCTTGGATGGACTGGATGAAGAGGATTTAAAAAACTGGTAATTGCAGCAGTTCAGGATTAGGTGTGGCTCGGTTGTAATCTATTCTATCAGAGGGAGTGTCTGGGAATCACAGAAAAATGAGTCATTAGAAAGGAAAGGTGGCCCATCTGCACAGGCAGGGATAGTGATGGTAGCATCTGGCTTCATATCTGCCCTGGCCCCACCATCCCAAGAGGTGGTAGTATATGTATTATTAGCCCTATTTTTGTTATTATTGTTTTGATTTTTCATGACCCCACAGGATTTTCCTAGCAAAGATACTGCAGTGGTTGGCCATTTCCTTCTCCAGCTCATTTGACAGATGAGGAAACTAAGACAAACAAGGTTAAATGGCTTGTTCAAGGTCATTAGTAAGTGTCTGAGGCTAGATTTGAACTCAGGAAGAAATCTTGACTCCAGGCCTAGAGTTTTGTTCCCTGTGCCACCTAATTCCCATTTTACAGATGGAGAATCTTAAGGTCAGGGAGGTGATATGATTTTCCCCCAAAGACCAAAGTTGGGCTTCAATTAGGTCTTTAATACTGAATAGCTAAGTGACCATGGGCAAGTCACTTTGACCCGTTTCCTTAGCTTCTGAGAATAGCTCCAAATCTATTATTCTAAGGTTTTAATTCAAATTTTGCCCCTGACTCATCCAGTTCTGTCACCATGGGCAAGTCACTTAACCCTACAAGTCCCCATCTCTCCAGGGTGTCCCCAAAGTCTTAATTTCAGCTACTAAAGCTTAAAATGGCATTAAGGCTTTATGAGACACTCAATATTTGTGGATGGCATTTCTACAATAAGAGTTCCCATTTGAGAGTGAAATCAGGGTCAACTCAAATAATAATAACAATCATAGTAATGATAATCTCATGGTTGATGCTGATTACAAGCAAAAAAATTTTTTTCTTAATCTTGTTTTTTTTCCTGGAAACATTTTTTAAATCTTTATTCCTTTGGTTATATCTACAGATAATGATAAGGTGCTTATCTGAGTTGCCCAGTAAAGAATACAAGAATCCTCTCAGATTCTTCCTTCTAACTTGCTCTCCTCAGCCTCCCCAAAATCATTCTTTTTGCTGTTTTAACAATAATTTGGAAACACTGTCTCAAGGATTCAGGAAAAGAGGGGGGAGGAGTCCCACATAACTATAGCTAGGATCCTGAGTATGAGACCAGATAGGGAAAGTAACGAGAATAGTTAAGTTCACTTCTCCTCCTCCTGCCTCCAAGGCCTTGAATAATATTCTTTCCCCATAGTGGATGCCTCAAAAAGTATACAGCCTAAAAATAGATTAACTAAAGGGAAAAGGACTCATATGTCCAAAAAATGTTTGTGGCAGCCCTTTTTGTAGTGACTACAAACTGGGAACTGAATGGATGCCCATCAATTGGAGAGTGGCTGAATAAATTATGGTATATGAATGTTATGGAATATTATTGCTCTGTAAGAAACAACCAGCTGGACGATTTCAGAGAGGCCTGGAGAGACTTGCATGAACTGATGCTGAGTGAAACGAGCAGAACCAGGAGAACATTATACACAGCAATAACAAGACTATATGATGATCAGTTCTGATGGACATGGCTCTCTTCAACAATGAAATGTTTCAAACCACTTCCAATAGTCAATTCCATGGTCTTGTGATAGAAAGTGCTCAGAGTGAGGACTATGGAGACAATGTGAACACAACATAGTATTTTCACTTTTTTTGTTATTGTTTGCTTACATTTTGTTTTCTTCCTCATTTTTTTCCTTTTTCTGATGATTTTTATGTGCAACATGATAATTATGGAAAATATATATAAAAGAATTGAATGTTTAACATATATTGAATTACTTGCCATCTAGAGGAGGGGTGGGGGGAAAGGGAAGGAAAAAATTTGGAACACAAGGTTTTGCAAGGCTGAATAGTGAAAATTATGCTTATGTTTTGAAAATAAAAAGCTTTAATAAAAACAAAAGAAAAAAATAAAAATAAATTGACTTTGTAGTCAGGATGGAGAAAGGGTAAGACAGAAAGGGAGCACACACAAATATGATACAGAAGTTTTCAATAATCCATCTCCTCATGAGAAGTCCACTGATATAATTATCATGAAAATATCTCTCTTTTTAAAGGCAAAAAAGCATTAATTTTCTTTGGAGGAAAGTGTGCTTATACCTGGGTAAGATGAAAAATGAAGGGATGGTAGGAAGTCATTTAAATCCCTACTTGCCCAGTTTTTAGATTTCCTCCCCCATTGCTCCTTTTCCCCCCACCCCATTTGTCCAGTCTCATCCGCCTTTATCCATATGGAACACTACAAAGGGACCAAAGTCAGACCAAATGGAAAGGAACCAGGCTGGCAAGGGAAGGACCATCGCACATCCTCATGATTCCCTTCATACAGTATGGGAGCCAAAAGATCAGAAATCAATATTCTTCTGGCTTTTTTCAAATTGCCTCAGATTTGTCATTCCCCAAGACAGTTCCAACCTAACCCCTAAAACTTGAATATCACCACAATCTCATTGAAAGTGTTATGGGATAATATTAATAAATTTCAACTTGTGTAAACTTTGTGCATCTTCTCTCACAAATTCTCAATAAAGGGGCTATTATAGGAAACCTCTCAAAAATAAAAGGAAATATAATTTAGTGGAAAGAATACTGGCTGTCATTGAGTCAAATGACCAGGATTTTATGTATCTCTAATCTATATGGTTTTGAGGTTTTTAACCTTTCTGAAATTCATTTGTAAAATGGAGGTGGAGGGTACAATTGATCCCAAAGACACCTTCTGATGCTAAGTGATTCTATTCTATAAGTAATTCTGATTCTATAACTGTGGTTCTATAGTCTGTGAGCCTATAATAAATGGGGGAGCTCCTCCCGTTCAAATACTAGTGAAAAAAATAATTAAGACTTTCTTCCCTTTCTAGTTTCTTAAGTCTTGCATTTCTTATAAAATTGCTGTGAATCTGGTTTTGCTTTTTTCTCACTCTGGATCCTCTCCCCAGCTTGTAAGACCAGCTGAAGGAGCATCCAGCCATGTGTCCATCTTCTGTGAGCGTCCTTTCTCTGGCCAAGCATTAGCTCCCCCAGTGTGTGAACAGCTGTGTCCCCCAGCCATCTGCTCTGAAACTCTCTCACTTTTAATCAAGGTTTTCCAGCATGCAAATCTTTTTGGCCTTGTGGGATGGAGGACACAGAATCTAAGCACTGTAACCTCCAGGGATGATTTCCGAAGGGCTGATGGCTTCTCCCTAGGGTATGGTGATATGCCTAGAAACCACCATTAGCCAAAGCCAGCTAATGGCACTTCTCCACAAATGAAAGCATCTTCAAAGATTCTATGTATGCAACAGGATTGGGAAGAATAATCCTGATGATGATAAGCATGATAAAATTATATTTAATAAGAATTTATTGCATTTTTTCTATGCAAGCTGTAGTGAAGTTTTCAACAATTAAGACTTTGAGAGGCTCTGCATTTGTAGATAGTTTTTCTACTGGGGAATTCCCATTTGGGAAAGAAATCAAGTTCAGTTCAAACAATGATTGCAATCATAGTAATGATAATCATATGGTTGGGGCTGATTAAAAGCAGGATTGTAATAAAGTTTAAAAGAGCATACAAAGCACTTGCAAACCTTGAAGTGCTATAAAAATGATAGCAATAATTAATATTATTTATAAAAATGATAGCAATAATTAATATTATATATAATAAATAAATATGTTATATAAATAATAATAATTAATACTTACTGGACACTGGTAATAAAAGAGGAAACAATCGGTATTCTCAAGAGAAATGTAACGTGTACACAGACATGCAAATAAAGCATCTATAAAGTAATCTGGATGTGGAAGGAGTGAGGAAGGAAATAGGGAAAAGTCTCATAGAAAATGGTAGCTGTTGTTGGGGACAAATGACATCAACAGGGTGATGATGTCTTGACTTGCAAATGAATTGGATTTTATTGAGGCAGGGTGGTGAATTGACCTTGAAGAGAGACAAGGATTCTTGAATATAAAAAAGTGAGGACTAGTACATTCCAGGCAAAGGCATTGTGTTGGGAGGCCAAACACAAACTGTAAATAGACAAGTTTATCTGAAATACAGAGTATATGTCAGTTGGTGAATTCAATCATCAACAATTGATTACTTACTGTGTACAAAACACTATATTAGTTGCTATATTGTCATTCACATCTCTTTGTATTTGTTCTACACATCAATATATATCTACAATCCCAATGATAGGTACTTCCCCCATTGTTTCAGGATAATATTAATAGACTTCATCTAGTGTATCCCTTGTCAATCTTCTCCCACAAATCCTTAATAAGAAAGCTACCCAGTTTATTGGAAGCATTGATCTGGTCTCTTTTTTTTTCTTCTTTTATTTTCCTCTCTTTTTTCCCCCCACACTCTATCAAGTTTTATTGCATGAGCCAAGTAGAAGGGTACTATGTATAGATGAGATAGGGTAAAATAATTTTTTTTGGTCTCCTCCCCCTTGGGCAGTCAATTACCTTCCTATCTAGGTGCTCTTCCAAATTTTTTTTTAAGCTTTTTATTTTCAAAACATATATATAGATAATTTTCAACATTTACCTTTGCAAAACCCTGTGTTCCAAATTTTTTCTCCCTTCTTTCCCCCACCCCTTCCCTAGATGACAAGTAATCCAATATATGTTAAACATGCAATTCTTTTATATATTTCCAATAATTATCATGCTACACAAGAAAAATCAGATCAAAAAGGAAAAAAAAATGAAAAAGAAAGCAAAAAGCAAGCAAACAACAACCAAAAAAAGGTGAAAATACTATGTTGTGATCCATATTCAGTTCCCATAATTTCCTCTCTAGGTGCATTTGTCTCTCCATCACAAGATCATTGGAACCGGCCTGAATAACCTTGCTGTTGAAAAGAGCCACATCCATCAGAATTGATCATCATATAGTCTTGTTACTGTGTACAATGATCTCCTGGTTCTGCTCACTTCACTGAGCATCAGTTCATGCAAGTCTCTCCAGGCCTCTCTGAAATCGTCCTGCTGGTTGTTTCTTACAGAACAATAATATTCCATAACATTCATATGCCATAATTTATTCAGCCATTCTCAAACTGATCCACTCAATTCCTTGCCACTACAAAAAGGACTACTATAACATTTTTTAACATGGGGGTCCTTTTCCCCATTTTTTTAATCTCTTTGGAACACAGGTCTAGTAGAGACACTGGTGTATCAAAGGGTATGCACAATTTGATAACTTTTTAAGCATAGTTCCAAATTGCTCTCCAGAATGGTTGGATCCGTTCACAATTCCATCAACAATGTACCAGTGTCCCAGTTTTCCCACATCCCCTCCAACATTTGTCATTATCTTTTCCTGTCACCTTAGCCAATCTGATGGTATGATGTATGATGGTAACTCAGAGTTGACTTAATTTGCATTTATTTGATCAATAGTGATTTACAGCATTTTTATGTGACTAGAAATGATTTTAATTTCTTCATCTGAAAATTGTCTGTTCACATCCTTTGACCATCTATCAGTTTTTTTCCAATACTTTCATTCTTCCCTATTCTTAGACCAGCAAGTAGTCAGGAGATTTTTCTGGCCTAGTCTGCCTTCAGTTTATGAATGTGCTCTTTGAGTATTCTTGAGCACATTTCCTTTCATGTTCAAGTACAGGCTATAGTACATATAGTGGTCAGTCTTTTGGGATTCATGATATCTTCAGCGTAGACAGAACAGACTCCTCCTTCTCATCCAGATCGCCTTCTCAAACATACAAATATTGGCGAATACCTTTTCTCTTACTAATGCCCCTGAGTCGAGCCAGAATATTTTGATTTTTGTTTTTGTTATTGTTATGGTCAATTATGCTGATATTTTTTTTAAATACTGAACCAGCCCTGCACCCTTTATATAAATCTCACCTGGTCACACTGGATGATCTTTGTGATATATTGCTATAATATCCTTGCTAGTGTTTCATTTCAAATTTTTTGCATTAATATTTCTCAAAGAAAATTGCCTATTTTTTTCTTTGGTTTTGGTCTTCCTTGCTTAGATATCAGCATCACATTTCTGTTATAAAAAGAATTTGGTAGGATTCCTTTGCCTATTTCTCCAAGTAGTTCAAAAAAGTATTGAAAATAACTGTTTTTTTAAATATTTGGTAGAATTAACATGAATTCATCTGATCCTGGAGATTTTGTCTTAAGGTGATCATTTATGGCTTATTCAATTTCTTTTTCTAAGACAGGGTTATTCAAACTTTGCAAAGCTCTTTTGAAATATCATCAAATTATATTCTCCAAAGTTTCCTGAGATTAGTAAAATTATTTTCCCCATTTCATATAAGAAGAAACTGAGACACATCAATAACTATTTTTTCTTTTGTTAATCTGGGTAATTTATGTTTTTAATATATATTCATCCATTTCACTTAGATTTTTTTATTGGCATATAATTGGGTTAAATAGTTCCTAATAATTGTTTTAATTTCATTTTCACTGGCAAATTTGCCTTTTTTATTTTTGACACTTGTAATTTGATTTTCTTTTTTTTTTAATCAAATCAATCCACGCTTTATGTATTTTATTGTTGTTTTTTCTTTCTTTCACAAAACCAGCAAATAGTTTTATTTATTAGTTCAATAGTTTTCTTATTTGGGATTTAATTCATCTCTCCTTAAATTTTTTTAGGATTTCCAATTTGGTTTTTAATTGGAGATTTTAAGTTTTTTTCTACTTTTTATAGTTACATGCCCAATTCATTAATCTTCTCTTTGTTTTGTTGATGTAAGCATTTAGAGATTCAAAATTTCTCCTAAGAAGTACTTTGGTTCTATCTCATAAATTTTGGTATGTTATCTCATTGTTATTCTCTTTAATGAAATTATTGTTTGTATGATTCATTCTTTGACCCATGCATTCTCTAGGATTGAATTGATTTCTAATCTTTGTTTTTCATGATCCTTTATTGGATGTAATTTTTATTGCATTATGGTCTGAAAAGAATGCATTTACTATATCTGCTTTTCTTCATTTGGTTGTGAAGTTTTTATGCCCTAATAAACTGTCAACTTTTATGAAGGTGCCATTTACAGCTGAGAAAAAGATCTATTCCTTTCTATTTCCATTCAGTTTTTTCCAGATTTCTATCATATCTAACTTCTATAATTCTATCCATATCTTTAACTCCTTTCTTGTTTATTTTATGGTTAGATTTGTCTAGTTTTGAGGGAAGAAAGTTGAGGTTCCCCAAGTATAGTTTTACTGTCTATTTTCTCCTATGACTCATTTAACTCTTCCTTTAAGTATTTGGATGTTACGTTTTTTGGTACATGTTTTATATTGATATTATTTAATTGTCTATGGTACGTTTTAGCAAAATGCAGTTTCTTTGATTGTCTCTTTTAATTAGGTCTATTTTTATTTTTGCTTTATCTGCTATCTCTTTTAATTAGATCTATTATTTTTGCTTTATCTGAGATCATGATAGCTACCTTTACTTTTTCTTGTCTCAGATGAAACATAGTAAATTCAGTTCCAGCTCCTTATTTTTACTCCGTTCTGTATATGTGTGCCATGATACAATTCCCTCATTAGCAAGTGAATTGGGGATTAATCTATTACAATTAATAACAATAATAACTGACTTTTCCTATAGACAGTCTTAGTTTACAGTTTTACATGTATTAGTTTATTTAATCCTTATAACCATCCTTGTAATATCTGGAGCAGAAATGTGTCATTACCTCATTTTACAAAGGAGGAAATTAATGATCAGGGATGAAGGGATCCGTCGAAAGCCATGTCACACTGCGAGTTTGAGGCTCAACTGGCAGTCAGTCCTCTGGGTTCTCACGGTTCAGTTTCTTTCCACTTTTGTTATCGTACCTATGTGTTCAAACATTTCATTAGGAATCTTGAAAAAGAACATGGCTTAACAAGCAAAAGGACATTTGATTAATCTCTTCTCACTCCTCATTATTTCCTTTTCTTGGATTCAGCCTTAGGTCCTGACTTTTCCAGAAAGTGTGATAAAAACTAAACTTGTAGCTCTCAAAAGGCAGCTGCTTTTCGCTCTGCAAAAGCAAGCGACAAAGGTGTGGCTCTTTGTGGTTCCATCTTCCTCCCCATAAACAAGAGACCCCATTTCTTAAAGGAATTGGCTGTGCTATCTATTCTCTTTTTGTTTTCTTTATTGGCACACTGGTTGAATCCTGGGATGTTACTCAAATAACCTTTTGGACAAAAGAGCTTGCAAGAAACAACTGTAAAAAAAATCAGACGAGTCCTTGTTTCATGTCCTGAGATAGACTAGGGTTGTAGACAGGGCAGAGTAAATCGTTACCATAGATAGCTATGACTAATTCCAAACGTATGTGTGGAAGAATGGAAGAAAAGCGCTAATTAAGCACTTATTATGTGCCAAGCACTGTGCGGAGAGCTGGGGTTAAGAAAAAAGAGACAGTTCTCTGGCATCAAGGATCTCAAACGCTAATAAGGGTAGACAACAGAGAGAAGAGGTCTCAGCTGCAGGCCTGAGAGAAGGGCCTAGTGGACCATTGATTCATGTCAGTTTCATGGTCCCCCTTTATACCTTTATATATTCACATTCCTTCTCTATCTTATTAGATGAATGGGGGGGAAAGCATTAAGTTATAACATAAATATATGTGCAGATTATAACATAAATATGCATAGATTATAACATATATGTATAGATTATAACATGAATATGCATAGATTATAACAAATATATGTATAGATTATAACATAAATATACATAGATTATAACAAATATATGTATAGATTATAACATAAATATACATAGATTATAACAAATATATGTATAGATTATAACAAATATATGTGTAGATTATAACAAATATACATAGATTAAAACAAATATATGTATAGATTATAACAAATATTTATAACATAAATATAGAGAGAGATTATGGCAAATATATGTATAGATTATAACATAAATATATGTAGAGATTATAACAAATATATGTATAGGTCATAACATAAATAGATGTATAGATTATAACATAAATATACATGGATTATAACAAATATATGTATAGATCATAACATAGATACATAGATATAACAAATATATGTAGAGATAACATAAAAATATGTATAGATGATCTAGTATATGCTAGTATATAGGAGATAATTATTTATCTAATAAATAATTTTTTCAAGACTTCTTCTCAAGAAACTTATTAGACACTTAGCTAAGACAGAATTGTTTTCAGCCGCTATTCAAGCTGAAGAAAGACTCCTAAGGAGATTCGGAGGATGGCAACCATCATTTTTTTTCAAGGTCTCTATTTCAGAATCTTAGGCACTGGGATAAGGCAGAATTCTATTAGGTGGTTGGCTATTCAGCCACGGGCTCTGAAAGGCATCAGAGGCAGATTCAGAAGGAGTGACAGTCAAGGCCTCTAAAGACCAGAAGCTTTTGAAAGAGGAACTGCTTTGGATTTACATAACTATACCTCATTAAAATTTGGACTCATACAATGGAGTACCCTCCACACATAGTAAAAGCATAACTTTTTGTTTAAGTGGGATTCTCTAGATGTTAATAGTGTAGAAGGGTATGCTGGAAAATGTCTAATAACTAGTTTTCCATGGGGGGGAGAGGGAGAAATAGACCCAGGACACATTTTAAAAATTTAATTCACATTAAGATTTTCTTTATCACTTAAGTTTAGAGTCGAGGGACAGCTAGGTGGCGCAGTGAATCAAGCACCAGCCCTGAAGTCAGGAGCACCTGAGTTCAAATTTGACCCCAGACACTTAACACTTTCCTAGCTGTGTGACCCTGGGCAAGTCAATTAACCTCAATTGCCTCAGCAAAAAGCAAAAGAAAAAAAGAATGTTTATTTACAAAACATA
>JAJPUD010004521.1:0-13146 GCA_023553655.1 Myrmecobius fasciatus
AAAAAAAAAAAGAGATTTTTTCAGAAGCAGTATTTTCATTTCTCATTAGACTAATTCATAAATACTGATGAATATCAAAAAGCCATTCACATTGTCTCACATCCCTTCCTCTGGTAACAAAATGTATATATTTACAAAATAGCCATTTCTTAGCTAAGAGTGTAGTTTATATCTGGTGAACAAGTTTTTCTCTCTCTGATGTTAATTGGCCAATTAGAAGTTTAAACCCACAATCTAAGCCTCATTAGTGCCTGTGGTAGGAAAGAATCTTACATTTTCTTCCAATGCTCTGGTCCGTCCTTGAAATCTTCTAAATCCCCTGCTGTTGCAATGTTCTCTCCCTTTTCAAATTTTCCAGAAGCACTTTGGCTGATTTCTGTTTTCTCTATTTAGTATTTTGCAAAATAATCCTCTGTATACATGTTGTATCTTTTTAGTAGGCTATTCATTTTTGTCTTTACACCTCCAAAACTTTGTATTTGCTTTTTGATCAGATCTGCAATTTCATTCACAAGTGACTAAGTGGTGCAGTGGTTAGAGCCCTGACTCTGCAATAAGAAAGGCCTGAGTTTATGTTCAGCCTTAGATACTAGCCAATGGCTTACCAAGTCATTTAAACACAATCTACCTCAATTTCTTTAATTGTAAAATGAGGATAATAATGGCACCTACCTCATGGAGAATCAAATGAGATAATTATTTATATAAAGTGCTTTGCAAACCTTAACACATTATATCTACCTTGGTAGATATAATGCATTTATTATTGTTATAAATTGTAGTAGTATGGAGAACTCCTACTAGTCAATTTCTGCCCTCTAATTCACAGTTTTAGAGGGTTGTCTAGGACACTAAAAGGTTAGGTGACAGTCCAAGAATCATAGAACCAGTACTTGTGAGAGGAAGGACTTAAATCCACATTTTTCTGACTAGAAAGCCAACTCTTTATCAGATAAAACAATTGTAGGAACTTATTCAATATTTGAATATTTAATCACATTATGGTAAGGTTACTAACTTCTAACCAAGATCTTTCTTCATTTCTCTTTGTACTCCCTCCCCAACACTTCATTACTTATATTTACTGGCTTTTATGTGTTTTACCTTTCTGGAATATGTGAAATCCTTTAGGATAGAAATTATTGGGGCTTTTATGACTTTGTAGATAGGATGCTGGGCACTCTATAGGAAGACCAGAATCTAAATTCGACTTCAAATATAAGCCTGGGCAAGTCACTTTACCCTGTTTGCCTCAGTTTCCTCATCAGTAAAATTAACTGGGAAAGGAAATAGCAAACTACTCCAGTATCTTTGTAAAGGAAAACCCTAATTGGGATCATGAAAAGTTGGACTTGCTGAACAACTGATTTTTAAGTTATAAAGGCTTACACTGAAAGTTTAATACTGGCCTATTAAAGCTTCTTCAGCATGCTACTAAATCCCCCCACCCTTACAGAACCAAATTCACTTGGAAATAATAAGAAAAAAGCTAGAAAGGCAAAAAAGGTCTATTTTTCAGAAAACCTTACTGGGCCAGAATTAAGACAAGGAGAAAGGAATATAGGTAGCCATTTATAGTACAATATGCAAGAGGTGGAGGCACATTGAATGGAGAGATATATTTTAATATTTACATGTTTAAAATATGTAAATACTTGCATATTTGAAATATGTAAATGTGTCAAAAATCTATGTTTTAATTTAAGTAATTTGTATCTTGAGAAAGACTCATGCAATCAATCAAGAGATATTTATAAAACATGTACCTTGGGCTAGTTTCTGATAGGTGCTGAGAATAGTAAAATAAAAGGATCTCTCACCTGCCTTCAAAGAGTTTAAATTTTGCAAATACAAGTATTTAAATACAAAATAATTTTTGGAGGGAGTCTTATCAGCTAAGGGAATCCAAAAAGTTTTTTCTAAATGGTTATGTTTGAGATGAACTTTGAAGGAAATTAGGGATCCTAAGGGGATGGAATTGTTTTAGTAGAGAGAGTTCTGGAGGGTTTTTTGGCCTGGACAATGTATATAAAAGTATCAAGATAGAGAAAACAGCAAAAGAGCCAATTGACTAGATTGAAGACTATATGAAGGGGAATTCTATATAATAAGACTGTTAAGGTAGGCTGGAATCGGATTTGAAAGTTTTTAAATGGCAAGTTTGCTTTTGACTCTAGCGGTGATAGGGAGCCCCTGGTGAAGGGTGTCAGGATTTACCATCTGTAATTTCTAACCCTTTGGAATTTTCAAACCTTATATTATCAACAAATGTCTTAACTTAAATTTGCAATGGACCCTTTAACTAATTTCCTTTAGACTCTAATTTATTTCTTTAGCTTCAGACATGAGGACTCATGGTGTTTTTCATTGTTGTCCAAGACTGCTATTTTATTAGTATTTCTTGGCTATTTCAATCATGATTTCCATACCTTTCCCCCTTCTTCCTTCATGCTCTTATTCTCTGAAACAAACTGTAAATTTCCTCTCTCAACTTCAGTTACTGTAGAATCTACTAGCAATATAGTTATACAGTTCTGATGATACAGAAGTTGGAGCAATGCCAGCAGACACATTAGGTTTCTTCTATCCACCCCCAACCCATAGTCTCAATTTTTTGAAATTTGGACTCAGTTCAAAAGTGACAGGCAAATGAGTCTTAGGGTATAGAGACTTCACATCCTTCTTGATAATTTGCATCTGTTCATCTCAGAGAATAGTTTGAAAACAGCAAGATTATGTGACAGTATATTAAGTGTGGAGTACAATTCTCCACTGGAACTATCAAAGTTATGTCCTTTTAGGATCCTACTCTGTGTTTATCCCTCACTTTTGAGAAGGAAAGCAGTTTAATAATGGACTTCAGAAGGAGTGTATTTATTTTGCAGCCAAAATAGGCTGATGCTAGGTTATACCAATTATAGAGCTATTAGGCAATGACTTGATAGGAGAAATAGGGACTAAATGAATATACTGACAAAGAAAAAAATTGTCTTCCATTTATCCAAAAGAACTTTATCAATCAAGTTATTTTATGAAATATATGATATTCATTGGTGGGCATTGGTTTGGTCACTCTAAAAACTTTCTGGTTTGAATTTGGTGCTTAGGATTGACAAAGAAGAAATAAAAATCAAGTGTTTTATTTTCCTTTTAAGAGGGCACTTAGAGGTGGGTATGGAAGTTAAATAAGCCAAAATTATTTATTTGGCTATTCTTTTTTGACTCTTCTAGGACTCTAACTAGAAATTTTGGTGGGATCCTTGACAATATAAGGAAAGTTAAGAAAAGGGAAAGCTTTTGAGGAAAAGATGAGTTCACTTTTAGACATATTGAATGATTCCTTTTATGCTGTTTCTGGCATGAAAAATATTCCTAGTAATATGTTACAAGCTTTTTCTGCCCTCCCTACACTTTTCCTTTGATCTTTAGGTCATTTGTAACTCTGATTCTTTGGAGGTCATTGTGTTTAATGATTTGTAACCATGTAGTACCCCCAGATAAATGTTGGTATTAAAGAGATGGGCTTTATGTATTGACAGGCAGTTTGGGATCATTGGAAGCTCTACACAGTTTCCTGAATGTGATCTAGTTCAATTTCTTCCTCTCACTCCATTTTAGACCCATCTCATTATTCATCTGCTGTGCTTGTCTGAGATATTCATATGAAATGTAACACTTTGATAGGCTGCCCATTCAGCTACACTCATAATCTGGCCATCATGCATTTTTCATGCTTTGTTTTTCCAGTGTGGATGGTTAGTTTGACAAGGTTATTTTACATTACTGTGGATTTTTCTGTGGAGTTTTTTTTTGTTTGTTTGTTTTTGGAGGTTTAATGCCATTAGTATTGTGTCATCTGCAGTTAGTAGAAGCCTCACTTAAAAAACAAACAAACAATCAACAACAAAAAGCAACCCCAAACCTGGACCTATTATTTTATGGGGATAGGAATCTCCTAGTGATTTATTTCCTTTATCAATGCAGATCCAGCCTTTCTTTCCAACTTAGAGTCTTCAAAAGTCACCTAAGGCTCTAAGAAGTAAAGTAAAGGTAGTTCCATTCTTAATAGGAAGGTTCTCCCTAATAATTCTAGTGAATTGTTTGCTTGAATACATATTTACCCCCATATGTAATCATACATGTATGTATAATGTGTGCTTCCATTGTAAAATATGCATATATATATGTATATACACACATGAGTTAGCTGAATGTAGCTCACAGAAGGCAATGAAAAATATCTCTGGAGTCTTGTCCATTCTTCTCCAAGGGAAGCTGTGATTCCTGTCTTGAGGGGCACAGGAGAAAATACCACAAGACTGTTCTACTTTGCAGTCTCTGAGGGATATTGGACTAGAAGTACATATATCTTTTTGCCTTTCTATATTATTATTCTTGAGACATGATTGGCTCAGGAGAAAAAACTATTTTCTTACCTCTCTCCTGTGTTCTGTTTTCATATTACATACACTTTCAAATAACTCCTACTTTGTGAGATGTTTCCTAATAAGGTTTCCTTAATAAGGTAAAACAACTAAGTAAAACTGTAATACAGTGACCTTATCTGAAAAGGCATAACAACATTTATGAAAACAAAATTAATTTAAAAAAACACACCCAAAATCAAAAATCTATTTTCTCTGTTTCCCACCTTCTACCACATCAAAAAGAAATTACTTGTAATAAATGTGCATAATGAAGCAAAGCAAGTTTTCTTGTCTTTTAAGAGGGGAGGATACCTCAAGATTACACCCACTAAATTCAAACAAATTTTTTTCCTGCCAAATATTCTTTACCTATGAATATATAGTTCTAGTCCAGACCTTTATCATCTCTTGCCTGTACTTTTGCAATAGCTTCTTAATTGGACTCCTGCTTTCTGATCCCTTCTCTCTCCAATACAACCTCCCTACAGTTGCTGGAATAACCTTCCTAAAGTACAAGTTAGTCCATGTCACTGCCCTGCTGATTAACCTTTATTGACTTCATAGTCACTAAATAAGGATAAAATAAAAATTCTTTTTGACATTTAAGCCCTTTAGTGTCTGGCTTCAGTCTCTCTTTCCAGGGCAATTTCATATTATTTCCCTTATCTTAGTTTTAGATAAATACTCATATTTACTCTTCTTTGAGCCCTCTTGCCATTTGGCACTGGCTGACCAACAAGAATTTACTGTCTACTCCCTTTTATTATTTGGGACTTCTCTTTCCAGACTAAGTTCACCTGCCATCTCTTTTGAAAAGCCTTCCTTGATTCTTCTAGTTGTTGGTGCTATCTTTCCATATCAAAATGTAAGATACACACACACACACACACAGACACGTACGCTCATATATTTATTTGTTGTATCCTTCCATTAGAATAGAAGCACAAAATAAATGTTGGTTGAATTAAATTGGACAAGATAGAAGCTATTAAGTGACCCATAAAACTAAATTCCATCCTGGAGTTGATATCTCAATGCTTTTGTGCTCTTATTTATCCTAGTAAATATATATTTTTTTTGTCTCTTGTCCCAGGTACAAAAATTGCTATTTTTTTTGGTCTGTGATAATATCTTGTCATTTTCCTTTTTTTTTGTAAAGTGACATTTAAAATATTTTGTTTTCTTTAGGAATTTTCCCCCTTTTGAAGAATTTTGAAAATTGTCTTCTAAATCCTTTAAAATAATTTATCTTCCAACAGATTGCTTTGGCTTACATATGCTCAATGTTCACATTTCTTTTCTTGATTTTTTCATGTATAATCTTTGGTATTTCACCTAGTACCTTTAGCATCAAGGTAGAAGCATACAGATGTGATAGTTTATGAAATTGTTGTATATGAAAATGATTACTGTACAATTATATTGCATTTCACTTAAGTTTTTTCCTCCAGTTGTGTCTACAAATATTCCTTGGCTAATCAGGTTTAGCTATATTGCATGACAATCTTTTTGCAGATTTTTTGGCTCTTTTGAACTTTTCATTGTGGTTGGTTGTGTATCAGTAAACTTTATTTTTTTTTCTTTTTTCTTTCTTATTATTATTAAAACTTTTTATTTGCAAAGCATATGTATGGGTAATTCTTCAACATTAACCCTTACAAAGCTTTCTGTTACAATCCCCCCCCCACTCCCCACCCCTCCCCTAGATGGCAGGATATCCACTACATATTAATTATGTTAAAATACTTGACAAATAGAATATAGGTATACGTATTTCCACACTTATCATGTGTATCAGTAAACTTTCTCTAGGAAATGGTTAGAATCAGAGTCATTGCCTTTACTTTTATCCATTTCCCATTTTTCAAAACTGATAGATTGTTGAAACCAGTTGGGTTACAGCTGCTATAATCCTAAGTAATACTTTTCTTTTTTATCTTTATCTTTTCTTCTAATCTGGTATTTACTGTAACATCTGCTTTCACCAGATGGTAGTCTGACTGCAAATAGACAGCTGACTCTTAAATGACTTTTTTTGTAACCAGTAACTTTCCTTGTTTGTTCCATTTTTTATCGTGTCATTCAGTGTTAGTTTCATCCAGTGCTTTCTTACTTTCTTCTTTAATAAAGTGTTTATAGTGAACATATCTGTGATGTTTCTGAATTCTGTCTAGTCTCTTTCATTCCTTCTCAAAAGCGATATTCTCAAAAGCTGTTTTCCTCAATAACCACTTTCTTATTTACTTCACCAATGGTAAAATTATATGTGAACAATTTGAAGGATTTTTTCAACTTCCTCAAAGAATTTCTCCTACTTTACTTTGTACATTGTGTTATTGTTTATCAGGGTTTGTTTGTTTAAATCATTTTAAATACTAAAAGGAGATGTGATCAGGTATTGCATATATAACAAGTTTCTGATTGCTTTTGGGTACATGATCATTCCACTTCTTTATTCTTTTCTACAAGGAAAATCTGTGATCTATCAAATTCCTTTATCTGTAACTTCTTTACATCTTCTTGTCATATATAGTATGACTGTCAATATGCCTATTGATCATTTTTTTTAGAAGTAAGTCATCTCATTGGTCCTTGAATATTTATTGTATGAGAGAATATTTTTATATTTATAAAGGATTTTAAAACTTTGGTTTTTTAGGGCTTCTTATTATCATTGCCTTGATTGTACATGTATAACATGCCAAATTGTTTCTTGAATCAGGGAGATGGAAGGAGGAGAAAGGGGGGAAGGATTTCGGAATTCAAAATTTAAAAAAATGTTAAAAACTGTTTTTACTATAATTAGGAAAAGTAGATGTTATCTACAAGGGTTGCTTAAGGGCCAGGATCATTTTGTGTTTTTTGGCATTTTCATCACTCTCTCCACCAAATATGTGTGTTTGTGTATAAAACTTATTTATATACACATATGTGTGTATATATGCTTGTACATATATGTATATGTATATGTATATATATGTAACATATACACATATATACACATATAGTACTCATCTATTCTCTGAGCAGGTACCCAAATATCTACTCTCTGAATTAGATTTGTGTTTGGACAATAGGTATATAATTTGTTACTATCTACAGATTTGAAGATTTTTCTGGCCTGGTAGGATCTATAAGAATTGGGACTTCACTGGAACTGCCTTTGAAAGTTATGGTTCTCCCAACTCTCATCAAGATAAGGACTTTATTTCAGGAACCTCATTATATGTCATCTTTGCTAAGCAGGGAAGCAGAGGTAGTTTTATATCTTCTTGAAGTCCCATAAACAAGGAATCACATTGAATGTAGCAATTAAATTATACTGATTTTCAGTGGTAGTGATTGTGATTTTGGGAGTCCTAAGCCCTAGAGGAAAACCTCTTCCTCTCCAGATCTAGTATGAATGGTACCATTATTTCCATGATGCTGAGTGATAGTTTTCAACTACAGGAAAAAGAAATGCCAGACTATATGCTGCCCCTTGTCAAAGCTCAGAAGGATATCAGAATACCATTAACCTTTTTCTCTATCTTGAACTGATGTTTTAAAAATTAATTTCAAAGCAACACAAATAGGCAGCCATCTGATGTGTTGGGGAAATTAATATGTTTTAATAAAAATATTTTGAGGTAAACACAGAGGAAGTGGTGCCCCATTTCCACTCTTTTGAAGTCATTAACTCCATGCCTTCAATTAAGATCTGCATAGGGTAATGGAATCACAAGATGTGAAAATTATGAATTCTTTCATATAGTTTGTTAAGCAAATTGAAGTTTACCTGACACATTATTACCTTCAATAGTCAAATGTCATTCTTTAGTCAAGAGTGACACTTTACATTGGTTTTTGTTTGAGTTCTGACAGAAAATAATAGGATCAGAGATTTTTAAATCTGTAAAGAACCAGCTTTCCAAACCCTTTGTGTCTAATCATTTCATTTTACAATTAAGGAAAACAAGGCCCATAGAAATAAAGTGATTTGTCCAGTGTTAACAGCTAGTTAAATATCAGAGGTGGAATTTAAACACAGGCCTCCTGGACTTAAGTTAATTCTCCATCAGATGAAATTGAATATTTTGTGTTATATGGTTTGATTCCTTTGAGAGGTTTTATAGACTGAAATATATGTAAGACAACAACTAGAGTACCTTTCTATGATGTCTGTTTAAACAAGAGAAAAAATAAATTTTTATTCCTTTTTGAAAATGGCACCAAATTACCAATGTTCTTGGTGTTCTTGCCCACATTTTATCTCTTTTCAACCCTCTCTCTCCCCTAAGTATACAAAAGTGGGACAGATATCAAAGATCATGGTCAAATCTTTTCCAGGAGGTAAGGATTCCATTTCAGCACAAGGCTGGACAAATCTGCTTTGAATCTAAGTGCTAGGAAAATTTTCTTCTTTAAGGGAAGAAAAAAAAAAACTGCATGTTGATATATGCCATTTGGAATCCAAATACAAATTAGGACTATGTATAATGCTTGTAAAGGAAGGATTCCTTAAAACGGCTTAAAAATAATTTATTATGCACAGGCACAGTACTTCAAGATTATACTTTCAAGCAGAGATACTGGTAGCTAGCAATGACTCCTATCAACCCTGACTCCCTCTATCTTTTTCCTGTGTCCCTATCCTAGGCTGGAGTTAGCGTAGTAGTGACTGAGAAGCTTGAGGAACACTCCTTTATTTCTCTACTGTTCCCTTTACTCAGTGGCACTTTGTAGTGCAGCATTGTTTTATGTTTAATTTTTAAGGATGATAAAACTTTGATGTATGTGAGCTGAAAAACCTAAGAGCACTTTTCAGCTTCACGTAATATTATGTTGATCTCGTTCCTGAGATTTGGATTCTTATCAGCAATATCACTAGAGTTCATCTTTGGATGCTCAATGGTCTAAGTGTCCAATTCTTCTGAACAATCTCTACCCCTAAGTCTGACCTTTAGAAACTTTCTATTTTTATTCATACCCCATATTCAAAGCTGAGGTATTTTGCTCAATTCCCTTGTTAATTAGAAAAGTACTGTCCTTCATGTCCTTTCTGTATAAGTCTTGGTTGTTCTGTGCTTGTTTTATTCATTTAGCTTTCAAGTTGAAAGTACTCTCCTTGAACCTTGAATGGATATTAACTTTGGACTTTGTCCAAAGAATTCCCCTTTTCTTTTCTTTTTTCCGTCAGGCTAATAGATATTTATATCCTTTGCTTTTGTATCATCTTCACTTCTGAATATATCTTCCCCTCCTTTTCTCCTAGAGAACCATCCCTTATAACAAAAAATTTTAAAAGGTGAAAAAATTTTCAGCAAATCTAGCAATACATCTACCATTTATACACTATAATCTACATTCATAGTCCTCTACCTATTAACTTGGGCAAGGTAGTGAATTTTCATTTCTAATCTTTAGGGCCAACTTTGATTGCTATAATTTCATGTCATACAGTTTTGATTTTTTTGATGTTGATTATTTACCTTATGATTTTCCTTATCCTTCTCGTTTCACTTTGTCTCAATTTATATCTTTCCATGCTTCTCTATATTTGCCATAATCATTAATAATTATAATTTGATAATTAATGTTACATTAGATTCATGTGTCATATTTAATGTAGCCATGTCCTAATTGATGCAGGTGCTTAATTCTCAAAGATTCTTAACTCTTTTGGTTTCCCTCAAAATCATTCACAGTCTTCCTCACAACCCCTGAGTCATACATCTACTGTATAGTCTACATCAACATCTTGAAATTATTTATATCTAAAAATTGAAGGTATTTTTTTTAATTTGCAGATGACACAAAGCAGAATTGGAGAGTTATCACATTCATAGGTGGATTCAGGTATTCAGGGAATCTACACATTAAATTTTGTAAAATAAATTATAATAGGGATAAACATAAAGTCCTACCCTTTGTTCAAAATATAAGTTGTGAAAGTGGTAAACACTGGGAATACAAAGAAAGGCAAAAGACACAACTATGAACAAACAGGCTTTAAACAGAATAAAGTGGGATAATCTCATAGAGAAGCCACTAAGATTAAGGAAAATTAGAAAAGATTTCTTGCTGAAGGTGGGATCATAGGTGAGACTTCAAAAGAAGCCAGGGAGTAAACAGAATTTCAGGCATAGGAGACAGCAAGTGAAAATGTCAGCAAGTAGTATACATGAGAAACAGAAAGGAGGCCAGTGTTATTGGATTGCAGAACACGATGGAATGAGAATGTAGGAATACAATGTAAAAAGACCATAAAAGTAGGAATGTGTCAGGTTTTGGTATCTTTAAAAGCAATTATTAAGCACTTGCTATGTGCCAGGAACACAATTAAGTGTTAAGGATACAAAGTAAGACCAAAAAAAGAAGTTAAAAAATCCCCACACAATCCATACTTTTAAGAACCTCATGTTCTAGTGAAAGTATTGTGAAGAAAAATTCTAGTTACACAATAATTTCTACACAAAACTCTCTGGAAGTTGGAGTGTCTTGTAAGTTTAACAGTTTGATAGGATGATTAGAAAAGCTAAGAAAAATTTTAGCCTATATCAATGGGGGAATAATATCCAAAGTAAAAGAAATGATAGTGTCAGTACTCTACTCTGGTTACTGTATATCTGTATACAGTTACTGTATACAGTGTTTACTGTATACTGGCATCATCTTGAATGTTAACTGTCACATTTTAGGAAAAGTCATTGACAATCTGGAATACATCCAAAGGAGAGCAACAGAACTGGTGAAGGGAATGGAAATCATGTCACACAAGAACTAATGGGGATATTTGACCAAAAGATTAGACTTAGATGCAGCATGAGAGCAGTCTTTAAGTATTTAAAGCACTATTCTGTATGAGGATTAAATTTGTTCTGGTTTGCTCCAGAGGGTATATCTAGTAACTGTGGTCAGAAGATGAAGAGAGGCATATTTTTGATTCAGTAAAATGAAAATTAGGGTTGTCCCAAAATGGATCGGTCTGCCTCAGGGAGCAGTGATTTCCCAGCTATTGGAGAGCTTTACCTGAAGGTTGGGTGGTTACTTATTGAAGATGTTGTAGAGAGAGTTCCTGTTCAGGTATGGGTTGACTTGAATTTCTTTTTAAAGAAATTATATCTTTTGTTTTTTATTTCATTTCTCAATATATCTCTCCTCATACTCAACCCAGAGAGCAATGCCTTATAACAAGAAGAGGTCAGCATTATTGGCTCTTTCCCTGCTGATCTTTGGTTTGGGGCTTCCTCTTCTGTGTTCTTTCTTGATCTTAGATGAATAAGTATTTATCCCAAAATGAAATCTTAGATTAAACAGTCCTGGGTCATTTGGGAATTGATTGGAAGCAAAGGGAGAATTTTCAGCAACTATTCCAACATTGCACTGAAGTGAAATGTCAAATTACCTAAAAAATGGATAACCAAAACCAATGATTACCTTGCAGGTAAGTAAAAGAAATGTTGTCTCTCTCTCTAATCTTAGTGACAGGGAAACCAAGCCTTGTTTCACTTGATTGTCCTTGAAGGCTGCTTAAACTTTTCAGGGAAGTAAGACCTAAAACATTGATAGAATCTTTTCCTTAATATTTCTGAAAGAGGAAATTGGGAGTGGGTGGGTGAGCATTTGTGTTTTCACTTTAGATCAGATGCTAGAATCCCATGATTTATAAATAATGTATGCCTTTCATATTTGATGAAACCCTAGTATTAGATCTTTGTTGGTTTAATTGGTACAGATAGTTCAGGAATGAGATAAACATTTCCTATGATAAATAGTTAAACCAGTCTAATTTTGTCTAGAGCTACAAGCAAGGGGATAGGGGTGGGAGTATGTATGGCTGATTATAGAGCTCCGCTGAGCTGGTGCTTCCTTAAAAGGTGCTGAAACTTTCCTGGAGATTTAATTGGTCTAGGGGACTAAGGCTGAATACCATTTATAGACTTTTCTTTGCCTAAATACAAAAGGCAACACCTGAGGAGTCAAGTGATTTTCTCACATTTTATGACTAGCAAGCCACTACAACAAATGGATAGGCAGAGAAGCTGCACCCAACTTAATTAATACTGTATCCATGCTGAATATCCTTTCCCTGCCATGGCAAAATTAACTTCCTTTTGTTGTCTGCCAGAAGGCCTGTGAGCTTTTCATTTTATCCCAGTTCTGAATCTGAACTACTCTGAATCAGCCTGGCTCAGAATACAATACCAATGAGATCACAGTTTCATTTGAAAATATGAATATTTTCTAATAGCCTTAGCTTAATTTTACTTAGGGTATTAATTCTCACATTCTAAGTGATGGTGTCCTGGTTTTTAATCTTACCATCCTGAAAAAAAATGTGTTTTTTTCCTATTTTTCATAAAACAATCCATACAAATAATTTTCTTAGATCAGATTTTATTCTAATACAATTAAACATTCATGACAACTTTATAACATCAGATTTCAAGCATGCAATGAAATTATTATGCACAAATTTATTGACAAAATACTTTTTAGTTTTTACATTTTAAACTTTTAAGATAATAACCATAATAGTATTAATTTTATTATGTATGGATTTGCATTTAGTACAATTTTCTCAAAATGCAATATTTCATTGTTGATCTATTTTAATTAAAATTGAGATCAATATTTGTAATCACATAGATGTGGCAGAAATCTCCCTTTTTCAACACTAAGATCTTAAGAATGGTAATAAAATTTGTATTATTTTGTTTGACTAAAAAAAAAAAAA
>JAJPUD010004521.1:13156-33357 GCA_023553655.1 Myrmecobius fasciatus
TGAGTCTTGAGACTCGATCTAACTGCCCTAATGATGATAAAGTTCTTCAGGTTGAAATGTATTATCTTTCCATATAGAAATGTAAACAGTTTAACTTTATTAAGTTCCTTATGATTTCTAATTCATATTTATCCTTTTATTCTTCTCTTGAATGTTATGTTTGAATGTCAAATTTTCAGATCTGTTTCTTTCATCAGAAATGCTTGAAAATCTGCTCTGTAATTAAATATCTATTTTCCCTTCTGAAGGATTATATTCAGTTTTGCTCAATAGGTTATCCTTGGTTGTTACTATAGCTCCTTTGTTCATTGGAATATCATATTCAAAGCTTTCTACTTCTTTATAGTATATCTGTTAAATCTTGTGTGCTCTCAATTGTGGCTCCATAGTATTCGGATAATTTCTTTTGGTAACTTGCAGTATTTTATCATTGTTCTGGTTGCTCTGGAATTTCAGTATAATATTCCTGGGAGTTTTCACTTTGGCAATTCTTTTAGGAAGTGATTGATGGATTCTATTTATAATTTAATTTTACTTTGCTCTTTGATTTTAAGGTATCTGAGCATTTTTCCTTATAATTTCTTGAAATATGATATTCAGACTCCTTTTGAAAATCATGGCTTTCAGGTAGCTATTTTCCAGATCAGTTACTCTTCCACTGAGAGATTTCACATTCTCTTCTATTTTTTCTTTCTTTTGACTTTGTTCATTGTTTATTGTATTGTTTTTAATGGTTTGTAAAATCATTAGGTTTGACTTAATTAATTCTATTTAATAAAATTTTGTTCCAGTTTTGCTATTTGGCTGTTTAAGGAGTGATTTTCTTTGTATTTTTTTTAAAAGCATGCTAGCATTAATTCTCTTTTCATAATTTTCTTGCCTTGCTATAATTTCTTTTCCAAATTTTTGCTATCGCTCTTATTTGACTAATAATTTCTTTTTTGCTGAGTTTTTATTTCTTTGTTTAGCTTTTTTTCCCAGGGCAACTAGGGAGAGCTGTAGATAGAACATGAACTTGGAGTCAGAAAGAACTTAGAAGTGTTTTAGCTGTATGATGCTGGGCAAATCACTTAACTAACCCTGTTTGCCTCAGTTTTCTGATCTGTAAAATGAGCTGGAGAAGGAAATAGTAAGCCACTCTAATATTTTTGCTAAGAAAACTAATGAGGTCACGGAGAGTTGAACATAAATGAAATGACTGAACAACAATTACATATATGTATGCATATATATACATATACATGCACATGCATATATATACATACAAAGACCTGAGGTGTAGGGGTGTGTGTGTGTGTGTGTGTGTGTGTGTGTGTATTTTACAGTTTCAGAATTTTATTGGTTTTCTATTTTTATCTATTTTATCACAGCTGGTATCAGAATAACAGTTAACTTCTTTTTGTGTGTGTGTGGGATGGGGGAGATTCTATACTATTTATTTCTCAGGATTATTTATATTTATATGTTGGTGGGATCAAAGCAGAAGACAGCCTGGAGCAATGTAACAGTGAAATGACAAAGGGCTGGCCATCTGGATTGTCTTTCTGGAAGCTGGTAAAAGCTTCAGGAGATTTCCAATTTAATGGCTACAAAATCAAAGCAAGTAATCTGATTATGACCACATGGTGTAACTATTTCATAGATTTAAAGCTATCTTCAGGTAAGTCTGATTGACAATTGTGAAGAAAGGTTAGAAAAATAATTGAAGCATGGGGGAAATCTTTTTAAAAATAATATGTGATAATTTGGTCTGATCTATTTTCTTTTGGGATTATTTTAGAGATATTTAATAACATAAGTCTTGGGGAGAAATGTATATATATTAGGGGGGGAGCCATACAAGAAAACTCAATATTCAAAAAATTGAATGAACAAACCCAATACACTGAAAAGCAATTCAATTTTCTCCCCCAAATAAGTTTAGGAATTACACATTAGAATAGATATGAGTGTAAAGTGATATATGTCTCCTTGTTTCAAATAATTCTCACCAATGATTCTCTTCTCTAAAGAGATATACCAAAATAGTCAATTGATTTTCATAGTATATATTTCAAACAAATATTTTTCATATACTCCTGATAGAGATTTTCATACAATAAAAAACAAAAGGTAGATTCATTTTTTCCTTTTCAATATTTTGTTTTTCTCCAGTTACATATAAAAACAATTTTTAATATTTGTTTTAAAAACTTAGAATTCCAGATTCTCTCCCTTTCCCCCTCTCTATTCTCCTTTATTGAGAATGCAAGCAATTCAATATAGGTTATACATGTGTAGCCATACAAAACATTTGCATAAAAGTTATGTTGTGGGCAAAAACAACATAGATCTCTCTCCTTCCACCAAAAAAGAAAAACTCAAGAAAAGCAAAGAAAGTAAAAGCAGTATGCTTCAATCTGTATTCAGATACCACGAGTTCTTTCTCTAGGTATGAACAGCATTTTTCATCATAAATCCTTCAGAGTTACTTTGGATCATTGTATTGCTGAGAAAAGCTAAGTAGTCACAGCTGATCATTTTACATTATTATTATTATTATTTTTGCTGAGGCAGTTGTGGTTAAGTGATTTGCCCAGGGTCACACAGCTAGGAAGAGTTTAGTGTCTGAGACCATATTTTAACTCAGTGGACAGAGCACCAGCCCTGAAGTCAGGAAAACCAGAAAAAAATCTCGTTCCATAAATTGTTTAAAAAGTATCTAAGATTTATGTTTATTTTCTATGAAACAGTGACTCCCCATTTATTCATCATTATTGGACAATGAAATATTCTTCAGAACTGAACATGCCAGTTAACCAAACATACCTTTTTAGGACTGGGACATTTCTAAAGTATATTAATTACTGTGTACTGCCCAGCTTTTATAAGCAGATCAAACAGAACAAAGGCTCATAAAGAACCTGAGTAGGATCTGTCAGGTCTGTTTTCCTTTGAAAGAGAAGGGAAAGTGGAAGGGCAAAGACGAATGGAAATAATATTGTACTTTGGGTCAACATACATCATACATGCCCAAGATACTTTACATAATCAATTCTTTCTTGAAAACTCAGTATCATCTTTATGGATCTGTCTATCACCTTTCTTTCTACATTATATATATATGTATATATATATGTGTATATGTATATATATGCACACACAAATACATATATTTGTATACTATATATATATATGTATACATACCTTCAATCTCTGAATTTTTATACCAACTTTCATTTGTTGAAGATACAGAACTGGGTACCTAAAAGCTGGGAAATAGAGTAAGGATTCAAAAAGACTTTGACACTCTTGAGCACTTGGATGAATCTGTATAAAATTCATTAGGAATGAATGCAAAATATTTCATTTGGGTACAAAAAAAATCAAAGTCATATGTATAAGGTGAGAGAAGTATGACTATATTGCAGTTGTTCTGAAAAAAAATCTAGTGGGTTTAGTGAATAGCATACTTGAATCATTAATGTGATGTAGTAACCTAAAACCTAATAAGATCTTGGATGCATCAAGAGATGCATGGCTTTCAGAAATACTGAGGTGATTGATTCATTTTACTATTCTCTTTTCAGTATTGCATTCATTTCTGAGCCCCATAGTTTAAGAAGAATATTGATAAACTTAAATGTGTCCAGAGGATGGTAATCAACATTGTGAAGGGGTCTGAGTCCATGTCATGTGCAGATACTTTGAAGAAACTTAAAATGTTTAATCTAGTGAGAAGACTTATGAGGGATATGATAGCAATTTCCAAGTAACTGAGGGTCTATCATATGAGTAGAGCTGAGGTTTGTTTTGGTCTCAGAAAACAGACTCAAGAGCTGTGGGGTAGAGCTATGAAGAAAGCAATTATTGATTGATGTTAAGAATAGAATTTCCTAATAGTCAGAGCCCAAATTGGTATGAACAGATTTGAGAGCTTGTAGGTTCCTTTTCAAAAAGTTGAAGACCTTCTTAGACGAATTTTAATAGAAGTGAGGTGATTGTCAGATATATTAGATTGTCTTCACATATCGATTAGACTGTTGGCTTGCCAAGATCTTTTACAATTCTTAAATTCTGTGATTTTTAAAATTTTGTTTCCTATGACCATCAAACCTTAAATCTCCTTTCTTACTCCAATCAACCAATCCTTCTTTCCTTCCTGCACAAAGAAATCTCTAGTGTATTAAGGAAAAGTATCTTTTTTTAATATCGCTTCTCCTCCCCCATCTAAGATGGATTTGAGTTGTAGGGTAGAATATAAACTTTACAATATAAATTTTTAAATCTTATGACTTTGAGAGAAGGGATACTTTTAGAAAGGCTTGGGTCTATTAAGCACTCAGTGAAACCTCAAAATCTCCAATTTTAGGGAAGGGAAAATAAGGCCAATTGTCTCCGTTTCCATTCTTCCTGAATGAAATAAGAGAAATGTAATTTCTGGGGAAAAAAGGACTATTTATTCATTTTCATATCTCAAAATTCCTAACTTCCTTCAAAGCTCAGCTCATGCCATCTACTATATAGCACCTTTATTGATCACCTCAACTTCCAAATTATATTGCATTTATTTTGTTCATATTTTTTGAATTTACTTGAATATGCATGTTTTGTTTTCCTCTAGTGCTTATAAGTTCCTTAAGAACTCAGAGTTTTTCACTGTTGTATACCCAGTTAGCACAATTCCTATCCCATAATAAAAATTCAATAATTGTTCACTGAATTAAATTAGATCACAGACAGATCCAGCCATTCTGGAAGGCAATTTGGAACTATGCTCAAAAAGTTATCAAACTGTGCATACCCTTTGACCCAGCAGTGTTTCTGTTGGGCCTATATCCCAAAGAGATCTTAAAAGAAGGAAAGGGACCCACATGTGCAAGAATGTTTGTGGTAGCCCTTTTTGTAGTGGCTTGAAACTGGAAACTGAATGGATGCCCATCAGTTGGAGAATGACTGAATAAACTATGGTATATGAATGTTATAGAATATTATCGTTCTGTAAGAAATGACCAGCAGGATGATTTCAGAGAGGCCTGGAGAGACTTGCATGAACTGATGCTGAGTGAAATGAGCAGAACTAGGAGATCATTATACACGGCAACAACAAGAGTATATGATCAATTCTGATGGACATGGCTCTCTTCAATAATGAAATGTTTCAAACCAGTTCCAATTGTTCAATAAAGAAAGCCATATACACCCAGAGAGAGGGATATGAAATGTGGACCACAACATAACATTTTCATGCTCTCTATTGATGTTTGCTTGCATTGTGTTTCCTTTCTCAGATTTTCTTTTCTTGTAGATATGATTTTTCTTGTACAAGATAAGTGTGGAAATATGTATACATATATTCTATTTGTCAAGTATTTTAACATAATTAACATGTAGTGGATTTCCTGACATCTAGGGGAGGAGAGGGGACTAGGGGGAAAATTTGTAATGGAAAGCTCTGTAAGGGTCAATGTTGAAGAATTACCCATACATATGTTTTGCAAATAAAAAGTTTTAATAAAGAAAAAAATAAATTAGATCACAGGTCATATATTTAGAACTAGAAGGTACTTTGAAATCAAACTAGTCCATATTTATCATTTTACAGATGAAGAAACTGAGGCTTAGAGAAGTCAAAGGACTTGCCTAGGTCATTCAAGTAGTTGGAAACAGCCAAGATTTGAACCTACAACCTCTGGCTCCAAATTTCTCACTTTTGTTTTGGTCTACATAAGGTTTTTTAGATCCTAGTTGAGACATATATTAAAACTTCTTATTATCAGAAAATCTGATGATTAGATTGTCTTCATCCAAGCTGTTTAGGAAATTCTTGAACAAATTAGGTACAATAACAAAATCCTATAGAATTTCACAAGAGTTCCATCTTTCTGTATCAAGCTTCCATGTTCATTGAAAGTATGTAATCTTGAAAGCCAGTTATAGAGTTTCCAAGGACAGTTTACTTTTTTGGTACTATGACTTCTGAAATAACTTTTCTTATGGAAGCAAATTCAGGATTAGAATATAGTGATGGAATGATAAACTTTATTTCCATGAAATATATCTGATATAACAGATTGGGAAATGACTTAGCATTTTTTTCTGGATAGTCATTTATGTAACTGCCTTGTACAATTTTCTAACATCATTTGTGAAGGCATCATCCATATTTGCTGTCTGATTAAGTGTTTGCATCATAGTTCTAGGTTGTATTGGGCAGTAAGCCTAACTCCTTGTAACTAGACAATATTGAGATTACAGTTGGGTAGGATTAAACAAAGAATCATTGACAAATGAATCAATGATAACCTGAAGAGATGTCTCTTGTGATTTTGTTATTGTGCCTAATTTGTTAAAGAATTTCCTAAACAGCTTGGATGAAGACAGTCTAATCATCAGATTTTTTCTGATAATAAGACACACAAACACACACACACACACACATACAGACACACATAAAACTGGCTATTAAGAAAATGAAAAGCAGCATAGTCTGTTGTTAAGAGCATTAGACTTTGAGTTATGAAACCTAAGTTTAAATCTTTGTTCTGCCATTTACTGTGAAATATTAGTCTCTTTGATCTTGATTTTCTTCATCTTTAAAATATGACTAATAATATTTCTTTTGCATTAATATTATGCTTTCTAAGGCTACTATGAGGATGAAAAGAGATGAGTGTTAAAATGCTTTGTAATTAAAATGCACTATGCAAATATAAATAATAATAATTATTAATAGGAAGGACACTGGATTCTAGAACTGACTTTGCTCAGAAATTCAAGATCTTCATCTTACTAGGTCTTATTTTTTTCATCTTTATAATGAAAGGATTGTCTTACATTATCTCTAAAATCTGTTCCAGTCCCAATAATCAGTTAGATGCCTAAACCAAGAGTGGGCAGATCAAGTTAAATGGAACTTTAATGAGTGAAATAAGGACAGAGAATCTTAATAGCAGATAATGATGTCATGTAAGAACTGAGGAATTATGAATTTTAAACTTCGTAGGTAATTTGCAATGCCATCAACATAATTACTGCAAAATTAGATTTATGTACAAAATTTGTAGCAATTCAAGACAATTTAAAATGATACCACATATACTTCCATACTAAGCACTGGGTAGAATTTAAATGAAAACCTCAGGAGAAATGGAAAAAATTATCAGCACCAGGCTCAATGATTATTTTGATTTGTATGAAATATCTAAAGTTCCTGTGAAAAGGAGAGCCTCCAAGACTGGCAATTAATCTAAGTCATTTTTGTGAGGAACACATGAAGGTTTAGTTAGTATCTGATAGCTCATGGCGAGAGGAAAAAACTGAAAAGTTAGAAGTGGCTATTAATGGATTTCTTTAGAAGACCTTGTTGAAGATAATAGCTAAGAGCAGGTAGTAACTATTTTCACTACCGCGAATAGCAGGAATCTGCTAATTGTAGATCAAATATTTGGATAAAGAGCATTACGTGAAGATGAAAAATAATCAGTGAAAAAGAAAGGAATGTCCAATGAAAATTGGGATGAAAGCCTTGCTCAGAAGTCCTTAGGGTTGCTAATGGGTATGTTAAATAGTCTTTCATCTTAATTCAGCAAAAGTGATAGAAAATTGAGAATCTGGTTTTAGCAAATATGGAGAATGAACTGAATACTACAATGATCCTTAGAAAGGCGCAATGTCTATGTTGATGTTGATGCCAAGTCACAACTCCATGCTTTACAAAATACAAATTGATTTTTCTGAATAGAGGTGAAAGATTTGGAGAAATATAAATATACTCTTCCCTGGTTTCACAGGAGGTCGAATGATATTCCTAGAAGGAATTAAAAATTTTCTAAAGGATTCTAAAGTCATGGGTAAGAAATGAAAAGTTAAGGGCAGAAATAGTACCTTCATTCCTGCTACCAATTGAATATGGGAACTTTAGAAAGAAGAAAAAGAATTTGGGGAATAAATATCTGGTTAAGAAAATGGCATTCAGATAAAAATATGATGGGCTCTTGACTTCAGATGGAATGTTATCTAAGCAAGACTGGGAAGGATAGAATTTGTTTCAGCCCTGTGAATATGATCAAGAAAGCTTTCAACTGAAAATGAAAGGAGGAAATGAAATTGTATATCACAGAGAGTAACAGGAATAGCTATAATAGAGGTCTAATAATTCACAGGAGGAAACAGTATTTATGATGAGGATTCAATATTCATTGCTTCAGATATTAATATAACTGTTCAGTCTTTAAAATAATTTGAAAGTGAACCAAATATCTTGAAGCAGTGTAAATTTGACTTCATGCTTGTGACTGAAAAATTTATGAAGAAACATTTAAGTAGAATATGCTACAACAAATCAGATAAAAGACATAGTGACAGAGCAATGTATATAAAGAAGATATACTCCTATGGAGAACAACAACTGAAAAGATGAATCATTAAAGTGAACATCTTGGTAAGAAAAAAGAGAGGAAGAAATAGATATTGTGCTAGGATAAAATAGAAATCAAGTCACAAGGTGATTGTGAGGATCAAATGCCCACATAAACTTGGTTTTATATATATATGTGTATATATATATGTATGTATGTATATGCATATACATACACATACACACACATATTTTTCTTTTTTTTAAACCATTTTCACCATGAAGCCTTCCCTTGTCACTTCTTCCTTCTCAAATATTTCTAGAACACTGTCACTTCATTGCTCCCTATAGTATGTTTGTCACTGTGTATGTCATATAACCGTAGTAAAATGTAAGTTTCTCAAGATGAAGGACTATTTTGTTTTTCTGAGTGTATTTCAGCACCTAGTGCAATAACTTAAACTAGTAGGTAATTAATGCGTGTTGAACTGAATTAAATATTATTCTATCTCCATTTTACAGTAGTAGAAATTGAGGCAGACAAAACTTAAAAGATTTTCCCAGTGTCACACAGTTAGTTATGTCATTTCTGAGGTTGAATTTGAACTCAAGTCTTACTGGTTCTAGTCCCAGGATTCTGTTTACTGTGCCCACCTAGCTGCCAAGAGGAAAAAGATGGTAAATTTATGAAATCATTATAGGGGAGTTCAACACCATAAACATATGCTGGAACTCTTTTTTTTTTAACCTAAAGCTGAGCAGCTAATTAAGTAAACATTGACATGCTCTTATGATAATTTAATTCTTTAAAAGTTGGAGGAAATAAAAAAGAGAAATCAAATCCTGAACCTGATAATGACAAATTAGGAGTAATTGGTTGCCGAAGCAGAAATTCTAGCAACATTGGAGAATTTGGGGATTCTGTCTTAACTTTGTAGTATTTCAAACAAGACCACAAATGTAAAAAACTTTGCAAACCTTATAACTCAATATGAATGCTATTAGTAGTAGTAATAGCTTCTGTGGCTAAAAAAAAAAAAAAGGTCACATAATAGCCTATCTTTTACTGATAATACTCTCTGAATATAAATAGACTGATAACAAAGTCATTTCTTGGGTCTGCATTTAACTATTTCCATTTTGGTAGAACTTAACTTATCCTACATAAACATATTATTCAAGACCCTATAACTACCTCTATGCCATTATGAATTTTTAGAGTATAAGTCTGTGATTAATAAAGCTTTGAAATTCTCTATTTACTGGTAATTTGTCTTAACTCTTATGCTTTTGGATTTCATACTATATATTTAGTAATACTGCTTAACAGTCTTCTTAAAGCTGGACAATATCTGAACACAAGACCTGTACCTTAGAAAGCTGCCAATGGATAAAAAGGAGTTCCTTTTCTTTAGGTGTAATGGGGATCTCTAGGTACAGTCAACTCAGAAAAACATTGATAAAACACACAATAATACATCTGTAGGTTTTTTTTTCATTTTTCTAAACATACATGCATACTTTTATTTTATTTTTTTTCTTATAGATCCAATTTTTCTTGTACAGCAAGATAACTGTATAAATATGTATACACACTTGATTTGTCAAATATTTTAACATAATTAACATGTGTTAGATTTCCTGCCAGTTAGGGGAGGGGGTGGGGGGAAGGAGGGAAAAATTTGTAACAGAAAGCTTTGCAAGAGTCAATGATGAAAAATTACCCATGCATATGTTTTGCAAATAAAAAGCTTTAATAAAAAATTGGATCATGTAGTTTTTAAAATGTAAAATACAGTTTGTATTTTGTAATTTTTGTAAAATTGTTTTTTTAAGTAACAAAGCCAGAATTTATTTGAATTTGATTTAATGTATAAATACTTCAAAAATCTTTAAATGAATTCCTTTTGTAGGTCTTGAAATGTAAGTTTATGGAAACACCTTGGGTACAATTTAGATCACATATTTTTATCGCTTTTTTTCTTCTTATATTTGGCTTGATTGAATTCAAGGAGCATTCTGAAAGCACTTTCTGTGCACAATGACAATGTACTATGTAACTTAGAAAGATAAAAGCAAAACAATTCCTGCTTTCAAGGAATTCACATACTTTATTAAAGGAGAGCATATATGTACACAAATAAGTAAATACAAAACATATTCAAAGTAAAATAAAAATAACTCAGGTATGGAGGTGAGAGCTAGGTGGCACAGTTGATAAAATGTTAGGTCTAGTCAAGAGGACCTGGATTAAAATCTGACCTCAGTTACTTACTAGTTGTATGACTCTGGACAAGACACTTAACTATCTCATTTTCCTCATTTGTACAATGAGATGGAAAAGGAAATGGCAATTCTCACAGTATCTTTGCCAAAGCAATCCCAAACGGGGTAACAACCCCAGAGTCAGACATGTCTGAAATTCCTCAACAATAACAGTAAAGGGTTGAGAGAAATTATGACTAGGGATAACAGAAAAGGACTTTTGTAGGAGGAGATCCTTGAGCTGAGCCTTAAAGGGCACTAAACACTCCAATGCAACTGAAGGGAGAACATACTAGGCAAAATGAGCAGCCTTCCAAAGGCAGGAGATGGAAAGCCAAATATGAAAAATAGCAAATTGACTTGTTATATGGAACATAGAAAGTAAGGGTTGATAGAAATAATTAATATTCAGAAAAGTTGGAACTTTTGAACATAAATTGTTATTACTAATTAATTTTCTCAATTTTTCTTTAGAAAAAAATAAACATTTTTCTTTGTACCAAAAAGAATAATTAGTATTTTTTAAACTATTTTTATTTTTTCCAAGGCAAAGTATTTGTTTTACTTTTGGGAGTTCACATTCCATTCATGCTGCCTCTTTCCTAAGTAATTCTGAAGTACCTTTTTTCAAAATATATATATTTTTAATTTTTTTACCTACTAAGATATTTCTACTATTAATTATTTTTTCCCTAGGGAAAAAAAGGAAAAAAATAATAATGACAACATCATTATATCATGTAAACATAATCAAGCAATACAAACTGCCACACTGAATATGTTCAAAAACGTGTTTCTTCTTCTACATATTAGTCCATCCTGTCTGTGCATAAAATCAGCAGTGTTTTCCCATTCTTTGGCAGGTTCTTTGTTACTACTTTGTTATTCTTCTCCCCTCTCCAAAGATTAGTGCTCTACTTTGTTGAGATTTGAAACTCAGTCAAATGAAAGATGCTATAAATTCAGGGGAGGAAATGGAGGAGAGAAATAAACATACTATTCAAAACAAATAGGTGCAGCACCTATTTAGGGAAGGAATCCCTAAGAAAAAGAATTTTATAACTGATGCTAAGATGTCTTTTCCCCTGAGATTTAGGTCCGGGAAAAGAAAAAGTACTGGTTGTTACTATGGAATCATGATTGATAACAGAATTGATCAAAATTCATCAAAATTGTCTTTACAGAATTGAGGTTCAATTATTCTAGTAGTGCTTATCACTTCACTCTGAATAACTTCATATAAGCATTCCCAATAAAAGATTGTATTCAGTGAGTACAGAATGATAGTACTTCTTGTTCTTGAATTTAGTTTCAGTATTAATATTTCTGACTTGTTGAATCTTGAAATCTTTAATTCAAATAAGAACTATCATATTAGGGGGGGTTTGAATTTAAAAGCAAAAACTAATACACCTGGTTGAAAATTATTTATGACAAAATGGTACCAGTGTCATATATTATTATCTCCTTTTCTCCTGCCTACTCATTCATTGAAAGATAGTCTCATGATTAAGATTAACCATCTAATAAAACAGTCATGCCTTAACTAAAGTTAGAAAGGTTTCTTCATCAAGAGTCATAGGGCAAAGTTCCCTCATAAGTAGGATTTAGGATTTTGAATCACCTCAACAGGCAACACTTGTAGGAGCTCGGCAGTTAAGCAGAAATGATAACAAAAATGACTTACATACCTAAGTTTCTTGTAATATGAAGTACGAAATGAATCTCAATTCAAATATAAAAATAATCTATAATTAGTGAAAAATAGTTATTGTTTGTTGGATTATTTTCCCTTTGCATTATGTAATAGGGAATGTTTTCACTGAACTACCTTTTTTTTTTTAGAAGAAATGTAGATGCTTTCAAACAATCTTCAATAGTAAAAAGATTTAATTATCATTATCACATCATGAAGTTTATTTCCCTGTGTTGTCTTGAATTTGTCAAGGAAACAGTAGTATTGAGAGGGTAAGGATGAAGCAAGGGAAAAATTCAGGTGGACTGCTATGAGACAATTGTAATACCATATCGTGAGTCAGGCACCTACCAAAAAATTAATGTCAAAAAGTTTTGTCTTCTAGTACTTATGTTTTTCCCAAACCTAAATCTTTCTCTTTTGGATTCCCTCCTAATTGATAAGTGTTAGATATGTTTAAGTGTTAGATCTGTTTGTTTTTGGCACTGTATTTCCTCGATTCTCACATTCCT
The DNA here is from genome assembly GCA_023553655.1 of Myrmecobius fasciatus. Classification (NCBI taxonomy): domain Eukaryota; kingdom Metazoa; phylum Chordata; class Mammalia; order Dasyuromorphia; family Myrmecobiidae; genus Myrmecobius; species Myrmecobius fasciatus. Next base: position 25,968 of record JAJPUD010004521.1, read on the forward strand.
GTCCTTCCTCCCACTTACAGCATCTTTCTTTTGAATGAGTTTCACATCTCAACAAAAGAGAACAAGAATCTTTGGGGAGAGGAAAGCAGTGACTAGTAGTAAAGAACATTCCAGAGAATGGGAAAAGAAAGACTTTGAAGATGAAGATTGTGAGGTCTTTAAAGGAAAGACTAAGAATAAGGAAAATAATAGAAGAGAAGCTGAAAAATTGTTACTTGGCTGAATCTTGAATAACTGAATTTCTTAGATCTTGGAATCATAGCAAATTTAGGGTTCAATTGACCCATAGGGATAGAGAAAACTATTTGCCCAGTGGCATATTTTTGTAATCCTGATGATCTTTTGATGGCTACCATCTCTATGGAATGCTTATCTTTCTGGCACTGTGCTTTAGGGCCTTTTCCCTTTCTCCAGGGCTAATACTTGAAATTCTAAATAAGGAAAGCAATCCTTTATTACCCCTGTCTCTTTCACTTCCATCTTACCCCAAATAAAGTTTATTTTGGTATATTCCACTGAATAAATTAGGAAATTGCTATAATTAATATTGATAAAGGTAATTTCAGTTCTCAATTAGTATTCTATTTCTGGTCCCATACTCTACCCCAAAGATAATGACCTTGAGTTTTTTTCAGTCTCTTCAACTGTATCCCTTACCTTTAAAACATTGTTGGATAGGATCTGGTTTATTTTGCTTTACTTGGTTTTTGTTTTATTATCACTGATTCATCTAGTCTAAATATAACTCATTTGACAAAGTCTCTTGCTGCTGTTTTCAGGGAGTACAAAATGTAAGCTATGTTCTTGAGTGTAATTTCAGCATTAATATTTCTGATTTGAATCTTAAGGTTTTTAATTCATGGAAGAAGTATTATTTAGGGTTTTTTTTTGTACTTAAATGCAAAAAATTGATATAACTGTTTGGAAATTATCTATGACAAAATATATTCTTAAGTAATTGCAAGTCTTGAGAATGCTTATATGTATTTTCATAGAGCAGTGGTTCCCATATGAATTCCCAAAGAAATATTTAAGAAGTGTTGTGGTTATTACTCAATAGCCAATTTCAAGGGGAAACTTCTTCCAGAATCATCTCAAATATGTATCTTCTTGTCTTTTTTTTATATGTCTATGAAGACTGATACAATTTAAAACTCATTTTAACTCAACAAGCATTTGTTGAAAACTGATTTTATGTAAAGCACTGTGGTAGATGCTGATAAAAATATGAAGATAATATGTCAAGTTTCAGGGTTTTGAATTGAGCAAGGAAGCAAGGGTGGCATTTAGAAGGAGATATTTCACCAAGCTAAAAGAAAAACAAAACAAAAGACAACACTCTATATACACATACAGAAACATTAGCCTCTCCTGAATGATGTTTGAAATAAATGAATTAAAAATGTTAAAAGAACTTAGGTGATTTTTTTTAATCTTAAGGCTGAAATAACTACTATAATCTTGATTTCTCTTCACTACCCCAGTACCAGTCCTGCCACTCATCTCTCAACACAAATTATAAATGAATCTATGATCATTTTAAGCATATCCCTGGAGGTCCAGCTTTTTTGGAGTAGAATTCTTCAAAGGAAAACAGAAATTTTGAAGGGGATTTTCTGCTTGCCCATGCTTTTAAAAATAATCAAAATATAATTTTATTCTTGAGTAGAGATTGTTCCATTGAGTGTATTTATATCCTAGTAGCTAGCACAATACCTGCTCCATAGTAAACATTTAATAAATAATTATTGATTGATTGATTGGTATTTTAGAGTTTTACATGGCAGAAAGGAAACAAATAAGATCAGTTACATTACATAAAGCTGTGCATATGAAATATTTTGCCTGCTTTTCCCCTGATTTTAGAATAAATAATAAAATACTGTTTAAAAACAGAGCAAAGTCATTTCTAATTACCTCCTACACATCCAGAGTCTATCTTCCTGATGATAGAGCAAATTCTGTATATGGAATGCATATGAAATATGAGGATGGGAATGAGAATTTATGATTAACACAATATAGATTGACATTATTCTAAGTACTGGATTGGGAGCTATGGTTCAGCTAGATTTATAGTTTACATTAAGCAGTCTGTGGTCAGAGAGGTAGCATGAGTGATGAAATCCACACAAACCATACAACCTCAACTTGATCATTAGTTTCAATCCCACTCTTCTACTACTTCTCCTTTTATCAGCACTATTTGGAAGTAATGACACTAATTGGTTTGAATTTATGTTCCTTTTTCTGTCTATTCTCTAAAAATCAATATCCCACCTATCATTATTAGTTGGATCCACCTAAATACAACTTAAGGTGAAAAATGTTATAGAGGACAAACAATTTAGCAAGTTAGGTGTGTTCCCAAACAAGAAGAAGCAGGGGGAGGCAAGAGATGGGACAGGACTGTAGGCATAAGGAATTTTCCAGTACTGAGATAGTTGGTATAAGGAAGGGCTGTATGGATTACATGTAGGAGTTGGTCATGTTAGGATGGAGAAGACAACAGAATTGTATTGATTTAGGTTATTTGAGAATTGAAGTCCTATAAGTCTAAAGTAAAGTTGAGTAAGATATTGATGCTATAGTAAAAAAAAATACTGGTTGGAACCAATATTATGTGGGAGTACATCTGTAGTTATCATTTCAAAAGCAGAAAAACAGAAAGAAAGAGAAAATGGGAGGGAATAACAAAGAACCTTCATGATTCATCAGTTCTTTAATAATATGACTATTCCTCATTCTAAATATTTGATAATATGAGGTAAGCCCTATAAACTTCAGGCATGTTGATTAAAAAAAAGAATAGACATATCCTACATTTATGTAGCATTTTACAGTTTTCCAAATTGGAAAGTTATCTCATTTGATAAGAAGCATCATGGTATTCTAGATAAAGAGAGAGTTTCAGAAGGGGCTATCATAGGATGATAGATTCAGAGCCAAAAGGAATTTTAACAATTAATGAATCTAACACTCTCATTTTACAGATGAGGAAACTCTAGTGAGTACTTCTAGTAAGTGTTTGAGGTAGGATTTGAACTGAGATTTTCCTGACACCAAGTCCAACATCCCACCTCTGATTCTGTATTTTGTGTTCCTGGGCAAGCACTTACTCTCTCAAGTCTTCTATGCAACCATTTAAGACTATTAGTTGCAGAAGTGCCAATCTATCTTGGCAAGAGGGAGTTTTCTCATATATAAGTTCTTTAAACTGATGAAATTACTGGTTCAGTTATTGTGTTATTTGATGAGGTAGGTAGGTAAGGCATTTGTTGGTATTCCCATTATAAAAAAACTGAGATTTAAAGAATTAAATGATCTTGCCTGAAGTCAGATACTCAGGAAAGGTAAAAAGATTATAATCGTTAAAATTGTGTTGAAGAATGAGAGAAAGTTATTGTTTAACATTCACCCAGTACTAAGATATACAACATTCTGACAGTCTCTAACTTTAATAAACTTAAAATTAGAGAATTCAATATTGATGGAAATAATCAATACCAGATAGAGTGTCTTATTTTGGTTATTGTTTTATTAGTGAAGCTCTGTTAAAAACAAAATACTTCTCCAAGTCCGTCCTATTCAGTTTTAAGAATAAGTGGCTAAAAAGAAATTCTTCTACTTTTTAAGTCCCATCTTGTGTACCAAGGAGCAGAAACATAGTCACATTCACCTCTAATATAACTACAGAGTTAATTATTTGTGTACAAAGCACAGGGGAAAAATTCACTCATATGAAAAGAATACAAAGACAAAGATGCTTCTTCTTCAACCCCTGCCTTGGGTCTGGAGAAATGGAGCTGCAAATATGAACACAATTCAATAAATAGATGCCACAGTTCCAGAATATAGGTGCATTTCTTAGAGGTCTCAGGAGGATAGGGGCTGGATACTTTTATAACGAGGTAAAAAAAGGCACTGGAGCTTTTTACAAATCTATCAGTCTAGGGTTTGGATGGATGAATGACAATAACCAACAATCTAGCACTCACAAATGGCTACAAGAAGCTATAGCATGCACTTGGTGACTAAACCAGGTTAAGTGTAACCAATGGGCCTCAAAATCATCACTGAGTTAAGAGGTTGTCTACCTCAAGCATGTGAAGACTTCTCCCAATGAAATGGGTAGATGAGATTAATTTTTTCCAGTGGTCATGAAGGAGGTTGAAGGAATCAAAAAAAGAAAACCTGGAAATACAGGTCATCCACTGCATGCTGGGTCATCATTAGTCATCCTAACTTCTATCTTGTCTTTGGACTTCAATGATTCTGGAAGAGAGAATGAGCCTGACAACTTTGTGTAATAGTGCTTCACTTAAATCAAATTCATCATGCATGAATCAAGGCTTCACCCCATAATGTCATTGGTCCTCTTTGGAAAAAAAAAAATCTAGGTTAAGGATTCTGATACCTGTCAGAATCCATCAATCATGAGTATCTTAGATAAGATTAAATATGCAATTTGTTTAAATTTCTTTGGTCATAAAGGACTGCACTCAAGAATTCATCAAGCATTATAGTTACTTTGATCCAATTTTGGATGCTGGACTTGTAGCCAGGAAAAACTGATCAGCAGGATGATTTCAGAGAGGTCTGGAGAGACTTACATGAAGTGATACTAAGTGAAATGAGCAGAACCAGGACATCATTGTACATGGCAATAACAAAATTATACAATGATCAATTCTGTTGGACATGGCTCTTTTCAACAATGAGATGATCCAGGCCAGTTCCAATGATCTTGTGATGAAGAGAGCCATCTATACCCAGAGAGAGGACTGTGGGAACTGAATGTGGATCACAACATAGCATTTTCATTCTTTTTGTTGCTGTTTGCTCGCATTTTATTTTCTTTCTCTTTTTTTCTCTTTTTGATTTGATTATTCTTGTGCAGCAAGATAATTGTATAAATATGCATGCATATATTGGATTTAACATATATTTTTTTACCATTTTTAACATATATTGGATTACTTGCCATCGGAGGGAGGAGATGGGGGAAGAGGAGGCATTTAGGACACAAGGTTTAGCAAGGGTTTATGTTGAAAAATTATTTGCATATGTTGTGAAAATTAAAAGGCTTTAATTTTAAAAATGATGGGAATAAGGGGCACTTGCTTCATAGGACTGTGTTGAGGATCAAATGAGACAATATGGAAAATGCTTTATAGATATTAGGACCTATAAATGTTAGCCATTCTCCTCCTGCACATCATCCTCTTGGGGGAAGGGACAGATATTTATCTAACCAACCTGCATCCCTTACAAAATTACTGTTTTCTCAAAATCATTTTGACTTTTTAGTGCTTATTCCCACAGTTTAGTGTTAATACTTTTATAGACAGTAATCATCAATAGCTTGAAGAGATATGATATGGTATCATAGTTTGATTTTTATTTACTTTCAATTTCATTGTTTTTAATCCTATCCTAAAAGTTATTAACCATATGATTCTGAGAAAGTATTTTTATTTCTTTGAACTTCAGTTTTTTCCACTTGTGAAATGGGGATAATTTTCCTGTATTGTGGAAATGTGCTTTACAAATTCCAAAGTACCATCTACATACAACCTATTATTTTAGACTCTGGATTTGTCATTCTAATTCTAATTTATGTTGGAATTGTTGCAATCAAAGTCACCGTGCAGTAATGGCATTAAGATATAACCATACTGTTACTTAATGCCTTAACCTTGCTTTTAATGAGCTACCAATTACTCAAGAACAATACAATATGACCTCAGCTTTGCCTTGTTCTTTCCCAGTGCAGAATTTACCCGAGAACTATAGGTAATTATTTCTCTCTGGGACCCCCATCACCAGCTGAATTCATGGCTTGTCTCAGATTGCCAGCATGGCTTTATGCTGTTTTTCTAGCCAACCAGTTTAGTGAGTTTCTGATAGAAATGGATCTCTTCTCCTTCCGGGGGTGGAGCCATGGTGGCGGAGATCAGACAGGAGTCTCTGTAACCTCCTCTAACCTTCCCTCAAACCAACAATATATGAAGCCTCTAGACTGATTTTGAAGCAAAAAAATCCACAATATCTGGAGGACAACACAATTCTAGAAGAAGATACTCTGGAAGAACTTCAAAACAGGTCTGTTTTAATGGGGCAGGGGTGTGGTCTGCTGAACCCAGACTTCAGCACAGGGAGACCAGGGCAGGGAGCTGGAGCAGGGAGCTGGAAAAGGAGTTGGAACAAGAGTGGGAACGTTGTGCTTTTCACACACCTGGGGGCCTCTTGGGCCAATCTGTCCTGATTGTGGGCAGGTGGTTTGGAGGGTCTGCCTTTTGTGGGGGGTAGATTGTGAACCCCTGAACCCCTGATGAGCATCAGACCTAGCTGTCATTACACAACACCCTAGGGCAATCAATCAATCAGCAGGACTGATCAGCACCTGACATAACTCAATCAGCAGAACTGCCCCAGGGCAAATTAAAGCAGCTCTCCCACCTTTGCCTTAAACAGACCTCACACGTTTAAAAAAAAAATGAATAAAAAACCAAAAAGAGCTCTCACCATAGACAACTTTTATGGGGACAGGGAAGAACAGACCTCAAATTCTGAGGCCCCTAAAAGTAAAGCAACTCCAGAAAAAGCCCCAAAGACAGACATAAACTGTTCTCCATGTCACGAGGCTTTCTTTGAAGATTGCATAAAAAAATCTTAAAAGAGAGTTAGAAGAAACATGGGGAAACGAAATGAGATCACTGCAAAATAAAATAGAAAAAATGGAAAAAGAATGCAATGAACAAAAAAATGTAATTGGTCAATTGCAAAAGGAACTAAAAACAGTAACTGAAGAAAATAAGACATTAAAAATTAGAATTGAACAATTGGAAATGAATGACTCATCAAGACTTCAAGAATCAGTCAAACAAAAACAAAAAAATGAAAAGATAGAGAAAAACATGAAATATCTCCTAGGAAAAACAACTGACCTGGAAAATAGATCTAGGAGAGACAATCTAAGGATTATAGGGCTTCCTGAAAGCCATGATGAAAAAAAGAACCTAGACACTATCTTCCAGGAAATCATAAAAGAAAAGTGCCCTGATATTTTAGACCCAGAAGGCAAAATACTCCTTGAAACAATCCACCGATCACCTCCTGAAAGAAACCCAAAAATTAAGTCCCCCAGAAATATCGTGGCTAAATTCCAGAACTATCATACCAAGGAAAAGATATTACAAGAAGCCAGAAAGAAACAATTTAAATATCGGGGAGCTACAATTAGGATCACACAGGACCTAGCAGCTTCTACTTTGAAGGATCAAAGGGCCTGGAATCAGATATTCCGAAGGGCAAAGGAACTTGGATTACAGCCAAGAATAAGTTACCCAGCTAGAATGAGCATTATCTTCCAGGGAAGAAGATGGTC
>JAJPUD010004521.1:38357-57952 GCA_023553655.1 Myrmecobius fasciatus
AACACAGAACACAAGAGAAACATAAAAAGGTAACAAGAAAAAAAAAACTCTTGAGAATTATATTTATGTTATAGATACTTATAGAATGAGGGTTGATTTTATGAATCGATTATTACATTATGATTATGATATGATTACTGTGATTTTATTATTATTATGATATGATTATTGTGATTTTATGATTATTATTATATGATAAACTGAAAAAGAAATTAGAGTTAGAAAAGTGATAACACTGGAAGAAGAGGAAAAGGAGGTAAAATAAGGGAAATTACATCACATGTAGAGGCTAAGAAAACCTATAATGATTGAGGGGAAAAAAGGGAGGGGAATGAGAATTGGGTTAATGTTCATCTCATCAGATTTGGCTCTGAGGGAATAATAGACATATTTATAAGGAAACAGGAGGGAATGGGGGAAAAAAGAGGGTGGGGCTCTAAAGGGGAAGGATTGTTTGAGGGAAGTGGTTATCAAAAGCAAAATAGTAGGGAGGAGGGAAAGGGAATAAGAAAGATTAGCTAGGGTAAATAAGATGACAGGAAATACAGAATTAGTTATTTTAACTGTGAATGTGAATGGAATGAACTCTCCCTTAAAGCAGAAGCAGATAGCAGAGTGGATTAAAAACCAGAATCCAACAATATGTTGTATACAAGAAACACATCTAAAACATAGAGATACATACAGGGTGAAGGTAAAAGGCTGGAGCAGAATCTATTATGCTTCAGGTGAACAAAAAAAAGCAGGGGTAGCAGTCCTGATCTCAGACCAAGTAAAAGCAAAAATAGACTTAATTAAAAGAGACAAAGAAGGAAATTATATCTTCCTAAAGGGTACCATAGATAATGAAGCAATATCAATACTAAACATATATGAACCAAGTGGTATAGCATGGAAATTCCTAGAGGAAAAGTTCAGAGAGATGCAAGAATAAATAGACAGCAAAACTATAATAGTGGGGGTTCTCAACCTCCCTCTCTCAGAACTTGATAAATCAAACCACAAAATAAATAAGAAAGAAGTTAAGGAGGTTAAACAAAATGTTAGAAAAGTTAAGTATGATAGGTCTTTGGAGGAAATTAAATGGAGACAGAAAGGAGTTTACTTTTTTCTCAGTAGTCCATGGAACTTATACCAAAATTGACCATGTGTTAGGACACAAAAACCTCAAAATCAAATGCAGGAAGGCAGAAATAATAAATGTATTTTTTTCAGATCATGACGGAATAAAAATCACATGCAATATAAGGCCAGGAGAAAATAGACCAAAAACCAATTGGAAACTAAATAATTTTATCCTAAAGAATGAATGGGTGAAACAGCAAATTACAGACACAATTACGAATTTCATCCAAGAGAATGACAATAATGAGACAACATACCAAAATTTGTGGGATACAGCCAAAGCAGTAATAAGGGGAAATTTTATATCTCTAGATGCTTATTTGCATAAAATAGAGAAAGAGAAAATCAATGAATTGGGCTTGCAACTAAAAAAAGCTAGAGAAAGAACAAATTAAAAACCCCCAATCAAATACCAAACTTGCAATCCTAAAAATAAAAGGAGAGATTAGTAAAATTGAAAGAAAAAAAAACTATTGAATTAATAAATAAAACTAAAAGTTGGTTTTATGAAAAAACCAACAAAATAGATAAACCTCTAGTTAATTTAATTAGAAAAAGGAAAGAGGAAAATCAAATTGTTAGTCTCAAAAATGAAAAGGGAGAAATTTCCACCAATGAAGAGGACATTAGAGCAATAACAGGAGTTACTTTGCCCAACTTTATGCCAATAAATTTGATAACCTAAGTGAAATGGAGGAATATCTACAAAAATATAGATTGCCCAGATTAACAGAAGAGGAAATAAATTACTTAAATAGTCCTATTTTAGAAAAAGAAATAGAAGAAATCATTAATCAACTCCGTAAGAAAAAATCCCCAGGACCAGATGGATTTACATGTGAATTCTACCAAACATTTAAAGAACAATTAACTCCAATATTATATAAACTATTCGAAAAAATAGGGAATGAAGGACTCCTACCAAACTCTTTTAATGATACAGACATGGTACTGATACCTAAATCAGGTAAAACAAAAACAGAGAAAGAAAATTATAGACCAATCTCCTTAATGAATATTGATGCAAAAATCTTAAATAAAATATTAGCAAAGAGATTACAGAAAATCATTCCCAGAATAATACACCATGACCAAGTAGGATTTATACCAGGAATGCAGGGATGGTTCAATATTAGGAAAACTATTAACATAATTGACTATATTAATAACCAAATTAACAAAAACATATGATAATCTCAATAGATTCAGAAAAAGCATTTGATAAAATCCAACATCCATTCCTATTAAAAACATTAGAGAGTATAGAAATTAATGGACTTTTCCTTAAAATAGTCAGTAGCATCCATTTAAAACCATCAGCTAGCATCATATGTAATGGTGATAAACTGGAACCATTCCCAATAAGATCAGGGGTGAAACAAGGTTGCCCACTATCACCATTACTATTCAATATTGTATTAGAAATGCTAGCCTTGGCATTAAGACAAGAAAAAGAGATTAAAGGAATTAGAGTAGGTCATGAGGAAACCAAATTATCTCTCTTTGCAGATGATATGATGGTCTACTTAGAGAACCCTATAGAATCAACTAAAAAACTATGAGAATTAATCCACAACTTTAGCAAAGTTGCAGGATACAAAATAAATCCACATAAATCATCAGCATTTTTATACATCACCAACAAAATGCAACAGCAAGAGATACAAAGAGAAATTCCATTCAAAATAACTATCGATGGTATAAAATATTTGGGAATATATCTGCCAAGGGAAAGTCAAGATCTATATGACCATAACTACAAAACACTCTCCACACAAATAAAGTCAGATCTAAACAATTGGAAAAACATCAAGTGCTCTTGGATAGGTTGAGCGAATATAATAAAGATGGCAATACTACCTAAACTAATCTATCTATTTAGTGCTATACCAATCAAACTCCCAAGAGATTATTTAACTGACCTAGAAAAAAATAACAACAAAATTCATCTGGAAAAACAAAAGGTCAAGAATTTCAAGGGAATTAATGAAAAAAAATGCAAATGAGGGTGGCCTAGTTGTACCAGATCTAAAACTATATTATAAAGCAGTGGTCACCACAACCATTTGGTACTGGATAAGAAATAGAGTAGTGGATCAGTGGAATAGGTTAGGTTCACAGGACAAAATACTCAATGACAATAGTAATCTAGTGTTTGATAAACCCAAGGACCCCAGTTTTTGGCATAAAAACTCACTATTTGACGAAAACTGCTGGGATAATTGGAAACTAGTATGGAAGAAATTAGGCATTGACCCACACCTAACACCATATACCAAGATAAGGTCAAAATGGATTCACGATCTAGGCATAAAGAATGATATTATAAACAAATTAGAACAATGTAGGATGGTTTACCTCTCAGACCTGTGGAGGGGGAAGGAATTTGTGATCAAAGAAGAACTAGAGGTCATCATTAATCACAAAATAGATGTTTGACTATATCAAGTTAAAAAGTTTTTGTACAAACAAAATGAATGCAGACAAGATTAGAAGGGTAGCGGTAAACTGGGAAAATATTTTTACATCCAAAGGTTCTGATAAAGGCCTCATTTCTAAAATATATAGAGAATTGACTCAAATATATAAGAATTCAAGCCATTCTCCAATGGATAAATGGTCAAAAGATATGAACAGACAATTTTCAGATGAAGAAATTGAAACTATTTCTGGTCACATGAAAAGGTGCTCCAAGTCACTATTGATCAGAGAAATGCAAATTAAGACAACTCTGAGATACCACTACACACCTGTCAGATTGGCTAAAATGACAGGAAATGATAATGATAACTGTTGGAAGGGATGTGGGAAAACTGGGAAACTGATACATTGTTGGTGGAACTGTGAACGGATCCAACCATTCTGGAGAGCAATTTGGAAGTATGCTCAAAAAGTTATCAAACTGTGCATACCATTTGACCCAGCAGTGTTTCTACTGGGCCTATATCCCAAAGAGATTTTAAAGGAGGGAAAGGGACCTACATGTGCAAAAATGTTTGTGGCAGCCCTTTTTGTAGTGGCAAGAAACTGGAAATTGAAAGGATGCCCATCAGTTGGAGAATAGCTGAATAAATTATGGTATATGAATGTTATGGAATATTATTGCTCTGTAAGAAACGACCAACAGGAGGATTTCAAAGAGGCCTGGAGAGACTTGCATGAACTGATGCTGAGTGAAATCAGCAGAACCAGGAGAACATTATACACAGCAACAAGAGTATACGATGATCAATTTTGATGGACATGGTTCTCTTCAACAATGATGTGATTCAAATCAGTTCCTCTTGTTCAGCGATGAAGATAGTCATATACTTCCAGAGAGAGGCCTGTGGGAACTGAGTATGGACCACAACACAGTATTTTAATGCTTTCTGTGAATATTTCCATGCATTTTGTTTTCCCTCTTAGGTTGTTTTTTCTTCTTCTCTTTCTAGATCTGATGATTCTTGTGCAGTAAGATAACTGTATAGATATGTATACATGTATTGTATTTGTCATATAATTTATCCTATTTAGCATGTATTAGATTACCTGTCATCTAGGGGTGGGGGTGGGGGGAAGGAGGGGAAAAGCTTGGGAAAAAAAGTTTTTGCAAAGGTCAATGTAGAAAAATCACTCATATGTTTTGTAAATAAAAAGCTTTATAAAAAAAGAAATGGACCTCGTCCCCAGTTCTGCTCTGCTCAGTTTTGTTTTTATACAACGCATTGCTCCCACTAATGCTATTTTGCTTATAATGTTTTCATATGGAACTAATACATGATGCTGGGAAACATATGTTTTTTTTTAAATACAGTGGCACTTAGGTGCTCATCTACTTTGAAACTTGTTGAATTTTGTATTCAATGAATTTCAATAAGAAAAAATGCTTTAGCACTTGATACTTGCTTGCATTCACCCTTGATTGTTGTTAGGTTGAGAATTGTTATCGCTGTAGAGAAGGTGTTGGAAGGTCAGATTTAAAACAATTTAAAATAATGGCTCATAACCCCACAGCTTACAACATTGCACTGATATTACCTTTTTTATTTCGTAAAATAAAAAATCTTCTTTAAAATATCTTCATTTCTTCTAATTAAAGAAGCCTATTTTAATAGTTGGTATATTGATACATGAAGTGCTTTCAACTTCTAACACATCAAACCCTGCTGTTCATTAGGCAATTATTTAAAAAAGTCATTTAGCATAGACAGTAACTTCTCCTTAGCAAATGCTAAGCTATAATGCATGATCGCCATAATGGAGATACTATTCTCAAACTCAGAGGCAAATTGTGTACACAGCCAGCAAAGTTATGCTTGGATATTTAATTGTTCTTTATGCATGCAAGAGGATTGGGGAGTGTAGACTAGGAGATATCTTTTAAATGAGCAATGGGTGATGCTTGTAATTTTAATTCTTTCTGCCTTTATTAGGAATCTGTGCCCTGGCATGAACCCAGCCCTGACTGGAAGCTCATGATCCCTGTCTTCAGCTACTGCAAATGGCTTTCAATTTCAACATGTATTTTATTGATAAAATATCAATTTACAGAAGTTTAAATTAAATTTCACTGTATCTTCTTGACCCAGTTTTTGTCTACCCAGACAGGTCAAAGTGCCACGGTGAAGGAGTTGATCACATTAGCTTGCTGCTCAGAAGCTACTGGTTATTACAGAAGACTCAGGTTTTTCAGGGCACCACGGTGAAACCTAAAACCCAATACAAAGGGAGGGCACAGAGCCTCTAGGCGGTCATTTCTCATAATTAATGCGTTGGGTAAAGTTCAGTCCCATGATAATGTAATTACCTGATAAAACTTTCACTGAAGTGGCCTTTTCTCAAAAAGCATACATTTTCTTCCTTCCTTCCTTCCTTCCTTCCTTCCTTCCTTCCTTCCTTCCTTCCTTCCTTCCTTCCTTCCTTCCTTCCTTCCTTCCTTCCTTCCTCCTTTCCTTCCTCCTTTCCTCCCTCCCCTTTCTATACCCTTAAACAGAGATCCTATTAAAAAATAAACATCCCTTATTAAGAGATCTGCTTAGAAGCCCAGTTTTTGTCCATTGTTTCTTAGACTGAAAAACCTGCAGGGATTTCTTTATCCAGAGTGTTGATTTTGTTCCTCACTTATTCTCTGAATTTTATTGGAAGCAGGCTTATTCACTTAAGGTGCATAATTTGTGCCATATACAAAATCTTGTGGAGCTAATCAGTGGCATGAAGTGAAATGGAATATTTGCTTAGCACTTAACAAACAGACTGTAACAGCATCTCTAGTTGCAAAAAGCTAATTTTACCAGGAAAATTATACTGTTTGCAAATAACATGCCTGTAATAACTGTTCACTCTGTGCCCTAAACTGGAATCAGATATTGGCTACTGTATAACCTAATAGAAAACGAAGGTAACATTGGTATCATTTTTATAGGCCTGGAAAAGCTAGGACTTTCAAAACCAAATTGTTCTTTGATTAGAAGAAAACTTGGTTCCTTAAATTTGACATGAGAAAGACCTATTTGGTTATTTTCCTTTGTGCCCAAGAGGAGTCATTGGAAAATAGATAATGGAATCATAGATTTAGGTTGATAGGACCTTATAGATCCTCTAGTTCAATTTCCTTCTTACAAATGAAGAAAATGAGTTACAGAGAGGTTTGAATATCTTAGCCAAGGTCACTAGGCTGCTCTTTTAATCTGCCTTCATCTAAAAATTAATAGAAATGTTTAACATGTTGCTGATAGTTTAGTTTCAGAGTTTGCTCTTCTCATAGAATCATACCTTTAGAGCTAGGAATCCATGCCTTTCTCTTTACAGTTTAAGAATTTAAGGAACTAGGTCACAGAGCTAGAGAATAGAACTGGAACTCAAATTCAGGACTTGAATCCTGGACTCTTTTGCATTGTATCACAATGATAACTTTACCTATTATGGCTTAATTCAAGGATGTCATTTTTGTGAATTTTTTTTTATAATTGAATAGGTCATTTCATGGTGTGTGCTATGGCACATTTCCATAATTTGGCTTTTTGTTTTGTATTCTGTTGACTCCATTTATAATGATTTATTGATACCACTGAACTTAAAGAAAAACACTTCTCTGTATAGATATAGGATCATGGACTTCAAGCCAGAAAGTCCTTAGGCGTCACCAATTAAAATTGTTCCTTTTATACATGAAGAAGCTGAAGGTCAAAAAGAGATATTTGCCTAAGACCCTATATTAGTATTAGAAATGGAATTTGAACCCATATTCTTCAGTAATATATCCTCTTTTCTTTCCATTGCACTATGCTAAATCCTGGGCTTAGTGTTGTTATAATTGTTTTAAAATTAGATAGATGGCATTAAATATTGAACAATTAAAAGTCCTGATTTTAATTACATGCTATAAATTTTTACCATTAAATGAGTAGAAGATGCCTGGTAATAAAGTTCATGTTGATTATAATTTAGTCTTTCAAAGGAATAAAAAATAGTTGAAGTTCAAAGGGATGATGACTGAATTCCTCAAAAGAAAGATTCCCTCTCTCTCTCTCTCTCTCTCTCTCTCTCTCTCTCTCTCTCTCTCTCTCTCTCTCTCTCTCTCTCTCCCTCCTTCCCTCCCTCCCTCCCTCTGTTTCAGTCTCTTTCTGTCTGTTTTTCTGTATCTCTTCTTATCCTTCCTTCCCCCACCTTTCTCTCTCCCTCTGTTTCTCTGTCTCTCCTCTCTATTATTTTGTCTGTTTCTGTGTGTGTGTGTTTTGCTGTCCCCCCATTTCTTTCTTCATAAAGGTCTAATAAGTCTAATTTGAGCAACAAGAAATCATCTCAGAGGGACTCGACTACAGCCTTTTGTAATGAAAAGAGCTCTCAATTTAATGTTGAAGCATTTGGTTTTGAGTTTCAGGTCTTCTACTTTCTAACTTGGCTTAGTGACCTTGGACATGTCAGTTAGTCAGTCACTATTAATTAAGCACTAACTATGTACTCTGTTAAATACTAGGAAGATTAAAAAAAAAGGCAAAACCAATCCCTTCCTTCAGAAATCTCACATTCTAAGGGGAAAAAAAGATGAAAATAATAGGTACATACAAGATACAAACAGAGTATATGAAAAAATTACCTTAGAGAGGAAGGTGCTGGTAGCTTGGAAAGACCTCTTACTGAAAGAAAGATTTGAGATGAGTCTTAAGTGCAGCTAGAGGCAGGAGTAAAGGTGGTTAGATATGAGTAGAGCAATCAATTAATAAAAATTTATTAAGTGCTAGGAATTATACTAAGAACGGATGATTAAAAAAGAGGTAATAGACAGTTCCTGTGTTAAAGAAGGTCACAAGGTAATGGAGAAAGTATTGTAAGCATGGAGCATAAATGGATAAAAACACTGAAATGAAACATGACATATCCTGTGTAAGAAATCCACTATGACTGGATTAAAGAGTATTAAGGAGAGTAAAGGGTGAGATTGGAAAGATAAGGAAAGAGCCTTTCTCTAGGTCTTAGGTCCTTCATTTGTTAAATGAAAGATTTGGACTAAATCAAGGGTCTTAACCTTTTTTTGTTTGTTTGTTTCATGGATCTTTCTGGCAGTTTGGTGACACTTATACCCTTTTCCAGAACAATATTTTAAAATACATAAGATAAAATGTATAGAATTAGATAGGAAGTAATTTGTTTTGAAATAGTTTTCTGTATATGTATATATGTATCTATATCTTTATAAAGTTTACAAACCACTGGTTTAGAATACTTGGATTAGATGTCTAAGGTTCCTTTCTTCTTTGGATCCCACATTGCTCCCTCTTCCAGGTTGGGATACTCTGTGTAATGCCTTTAGGAATCAATAAGTCAAATAGAAACTGATCTTTCTTTTTCCACAAATTCTTGGTTATATGTAAGAGCAGGGCATTCCTAAGGTGAAT
The DNA here is from genome assembly GCA_023553655.1 of Myrmecobius fasciatus. Classification (NCBI taxonomy): domain Eukaryota; kingdom Metazoa; phylum Chordata; class Mammalia; order Dasyuromorphia; family Myrmecobiidae; genus Myrmecobius; species Myrmecobius fasciatus. The sequence goes on from JAJPUD010004521.1 coordinate 47,360, forward strand.
GAATATTCATATTTGATTCTGATCCTGTTGAATGCTGAGTGGTTAAGGCCCATTCTTGGGTGTTTCTGGACCAAGAGTCTAATGAAATTTTTGAAGGATCATAAATTTAGAACTCTAAAGGCCCCATCAAGTTCAACTCCCTTATTTCACAGATGTGATTTAAATAAGATTAGATTTTTAAATAAGATATAGGTTAAAGATTTGCCCAATACAGTGGCTCAATGTCTGAGGCAGGATTTGAAGCCTGGCTATTCTGACTCCAAGGCCAATGAGCAATCTACTATACTATGCGATACAGCTATTAACCTTTATATAAGATTCAGTCTTGACTAGCTTCTAGGATTTTATATGGTCTGATCCTCAAGAAAGTGGAATAGATGTCATTCAAAATTTGTACATACCAACACCTTCCCATTTCCCCAGCCAGAATTTCAACAAGAGTCTTCTAGAAGTGACAAAAAGCATCCGATGTTATTATGAAAAGAGTACTCCTTTTGGAATCAGAAGAGTTGGGCTCAAATACCAACTCTTATGCTTATGACTTATGTAACTCTGTACAAGTTACTTAACCCCTCTGGCTTTCATCTGTAAAATAATAGGGTTGAACCAGATGGCCCTTTCAACTCTGGATCTATAATCCTATGCTCTTTAATTAAGTGCAGAATTTAAAAAATCTATTCATTGCAAGGCTTTCCCTATAGTGATACTTTGCTGTTTGGGACAAGTAATTATGGCTGGTTTGTGCTAATTTTCCTGATGATGTCCTGGGTGAATCAATCCTTGCCCAGATCTCCAGTCCTTCAAGTCCGGGATCATATCCCTATACTGGAAGCATAGAGTTTGGGAATTTGGTAAGTGTATGTGTATCTAAATCAAAATTTGAAACACATGGTCTGAAAAGGGATATAACTTTCTCACTGCAATCAGGACTACTCTGGAAAACTCAGGATGAATGAATAACATAGGCAAGTCTTTATTCGTAGGAGCCATAGCATGAAAATTCATGCGCTTTTTCTTTCAAAAAAACCCAAAAGCCCCTGATAGGTGCCTTTAATAAGGCACTAGGTGGTGCAATGGATAGAGTGTTCTTTCTGGAGTCAGGAGGACTCATCTTCCTGAGTTCAAATTTGCCCTCAGATACTTATTAACTATATGACCCTGGGCAAGTAATTTAACCCTGTTTGCCTCAGTTCCTCCTCTGTAAAATGAACTAGAGAAAGAAATTGCAAACCATTCTAGTAATTTTGCTGATAAAACCCCAAATGGGGTGATGAAGGGTTGGATATGACTGAAACAACTAAATAACAACTGTGGGGTGTACCCTTTAAACTCACTGGTTGCACCAGACTTTAAAAAAATGTTTTAGATGACATCTATCTGTATGTAGAAAGAATTATTAGTCCCTGATGATTATAGTGTGAAGAATTATTCTGGAATTATGGCCTGGAAGCTTTCCACTCACCTTAGCCAGCTTATTAAATTTCTTCAAAGTAAGGCTTGCTACTTGCACATGTGACATCTGGCACTCTGGACTGTGATATCATACTCACTTTGAAAACTCTGCTTTAAGCTTCTGTTTGGAGAAGAGTATAAATTCAAGCCCTGGCATAATTTGTTTTCAAAGACTGATGACAAGGTTGCCCATTAAAGTCAGTGTTCCAATTTCTTCTGAAGAAAGATAAGCAAATTAAAAATCAAGACCACACAGTTTCCATTGCCCTTAATAAAATATGCCTCCCATAATGAAGAGTGACATTTAAAGAAACCAGAACGTCTCTGTCCCCTAAAAATCCTACTGGGTTGCAAAGGGGAATTTCTGGGAAAGTTGATTAGTATGTAAACTAAAAAATGTAGGCATTTTAAAAGGATGAGTTTCAAAGCACTCCTTAGAAAATTCATTTAATTTTGAGCAAAGCTCTACAAGAAAATTAATTTGTATTCATCATGCTTATACTTTCCACTTTAGAAAATGACAGGACATGTTCTTCCCAAAAAGTTAGTGTTTTTTTTAAAACAATGTGCGAAATTAATTCTGAAGAACAAATATTTATAACTGAAGCCATGACGTTGAAAATGACAGATTTTCTAATCCTGTATGGAGTGCTTAAGTTTGCTAGTTTGACTAGAAAGGAAATAACCTGTCCTGTTAATTTGATAAAATATATATTTTTAAAAAGCTGGCATATATTATCGCTCATTTTAAACATGACAGTCTCAAAAAAAACCAAAAAACCCCCCAAAAAACCCCAAATTCTTAATTTCAGCCCAGATTATCATGGCTACAAATATGTTTTTTTAATTGTTACGCTGTTTCACAAGGATACCATTATACTGAATCCTTAAAATATTCTATAGGATTGTGATTAAGTTTATTAGATGTGATAATATAGATCCAAGGCCATGTGTACCCACCTAAACTCATGTTCATCTCCCTCCAAACTTGCACAAACACGTTTGTAGTGTTCCTTCCTTGTTTCTTTTGATGTAATGAAGACACTAATTAAGTCCTTTGGCTGACTACCATCATCCCATACTCTTACAGCATGCTGTAGGAAATGAAGCTGGTTTAGATAAGTTTAGATATTTAACTTAGTCTCCTGTGGAAAAAAATGATCTGATGTTGACTATTTTCCATTTATAAATTTCTATTATATATAACTCACTCAATTATGTTCTTAAGGCTGATAAAATCATTTAAAAATTGATATAAAACATTCAAGCCATCAAAATAGCCTCTAGCCTAAAAGAAACTTTTCAAAATCATTGTTGGGCTGATTCTGCTGTCCTAATTGCCTGGTTGGGAGAAATATATGATATTATTTGTCATCCATTTGTCACTTAGTGACTTCTTTGTGACAGCAGCTGCAAGAGTATCATTGCCTCCAAAGAAGAGACATTTGCAGAAAATAGCAAGCCTCCTGAACCACTTCTCTTCTAATTTTAGAAAAAAGTGGCTTTGATCAAGCAGTAGAATAATGGAAGCATTCAATTACAAGTCTGGCTGGTGCGGTAGTTTACTTTGATTCTTGCCTTCCTCTATATATCTGGCATTACTAATGTGATCATCCCAGAATTTTGAAAAACATTCATTTCCTAAACAAATCTTTATCACTATGCCCTCCCCCCTTTTTTTCCATGGAGAAACATAAATTTTGGATTAGGAATATGTTATTTATTATCTTCCCAAGAGGCAGAGATATTAACTGGGGAGAAAAGATAATAGTAGATTCAAGACCCTAATATAGGAATGAAGCTCTATTTCTGAAATCCTGCTCATAGCTCTTCCACTGACCTTCTCTTAGTTTTAATTCAATACTACCAAGTTTAGGATTTATGTCCACAGGCCTCTGAACCCCACATGTTGTGGGACTTGACCATACCCACCAAGCATAAGAAGGAAGCCAACAGCATCAACCCCAGGGTAGCAGAAAGCCACTATTGCCTGTAAAGAAAGCTTGGAACAATCTCTTCTTTGCCCTAAGAGCAAACCTTTAAAAAATGAGCAAAAAAGCAAAAGGAGCTCTGATCATAGTTGCTTTTATAGAGACAGAGAAGGACAGACCTCAAACCCTGAGGACACTAAAGGCAAACATCTCCAAATGAAGCCTCAAAGACTGATATAAATTGGTCTCCATATCACAAAGCTCTCTTGGAAGAATTCAAAGAGGATCTTAAAAGAGAGTTAGAAGAAAAGTAGGGAAGGGAAATGAGAACTCTGGAAAAGGAAACACAGAAATTATCTGAATAAAACCACTCCTTAAAGAATAATTTTGGCAAAATAGAAAATTAAATTAATTCCTTGAAAAACAGAAATACTGAAAAGTTGGATTTCCACAGAGTGTTTCAAGCTTCAAAGTAGTGTAAGATAGTGGGTACCACTGACCAAGAAGTTTTCAGAATGTGAGAGGTTAAGGAAGGTTAAGGATGCATGATGGAGGGGGAACATGTTTGTACATATTTGGGGGGAACCATATAGTAGGAGTGTCAGAAAGATTTTAGCTTGGAAAGGAATGGACCAATTCAGTCTCTGAAGGGAGGGACTGCACCAATCTAACAAGTATAAAGCTTCTCCTGCTTCTGTGCTCAAGAAGTAGAGCCTGCTTCTGGCCAGAAACATTAAAAAGATTCTTTAAGATTCTTCTTTAATAAAATTTCCTCCACATCTTATTTTCAGTGTCAAGAGTGTGTTTCTAACACAACCAAAATTTTATATTCATAAGAAGTTTTTCCTAAATCCTTTTAATCCCAATGCTTCCCCTCTGTATTTCCTATTTATTGTGGATGTAGCTGCTTTGTATATATTTGCTTACATATTGTCTCAACTCTGCCTCAAGCTCCCTGGGGGCAGAAACTGTGGTTTGCTTCTTTTTGTATCCCCAGGGCTTGTCACAGTTGTGCTGTGCAGTAGGTGCTTAAAAACGTTGCTCAACTAATACCGGTAATAATGGGGAGAAAAGAGTAATTTGAGATTCAAAACCATTAATAAAAATGTACTTGGCATCATTCCTTAGCTCCCTACTTTGGAAGAGAGGTACTCCAGAACCATATCTAGAGTATGTGGAGAATTAAAAACCCAAGAGACAGAGTTTTCATATAATTAATTATCAATTTATCAATTAGGCTAACTAATATTCAATAAATTGATGGTGAGTAGTTTCTCGTTGAGAAATAGACTTGCTATTCTGGAATAGCAAATATGATATTTCCTAGTGCAATTCAAAGGGAAATCTTTTCTCTGAAACCTATATGTATACTCAAGATATTTGCATCAGATTTCACAATAAAGCCCACAGTATTATTTGTTGTAGCAGAAGAGTAGGAAACAGTTTATTTAGCTACTTTCTGAACTGAAATAGTCAAAGATATTGGATTCTTCATCCCCAATTTAAGTGATCAGACCATTGTCTAGAGAGGAAAGAACTGATCACTTATTGCCATGCTGAGCCTATACCAAATGTCATCTCTTTCAATGCAGGAAAAAAACAAAAAAACCCCCCCAAAACAAAAAAAAAACAACAACAACAAAACAATTTTATTGATTTGTATAGATAGTGAAGAACCAAACTATAATTTAGAGTTAGTCAACATGGACAAAGGTAAGAAAGAATATGCAGGATCTTTATATTTGCTTTAAAATTCTAATAATTCCAAACATGTAGGTAAAAATAGTGTATGGATTTGATGTTTTTTTCAAATTTATTTTAAACAAATATAAAATAGGAAAAGAGAAAAAAACTTTTTCATGTGTTCAGTACATGAGGGGATTCAAAAAATAAAGCAATAAATTTCCATTTCAAGAAAGCCTATATAATAAATAGTAGACATTGTGTTCAGAGCTGTTCATCTTCTTGACAAATCGAATATATGTTTCCACACTTATAATTGTTGTGCAAGAAAAATCATACCTACAAGAAAAAAAAAATCAGAGAAAGGAAACACAATGCAAGTAAACATCAATAGAGAGCATGAAAATGTTATGTTGTGGTCCACATTTCACATCCCTCTCTCTGGGTGCATATGGCTTTCTTCATTGAATAATTGGAACTGGTTTGAAACATTTCATTGTTGAAGAGAGCCATGTCGAATGGTTACTCTTTTTACCTCTTCTTACATGGTTTTGCTTTTTAGAATCACAAACTTTCTTTGAAACTACCCAATCACCAATGACAGTATTAGGCATACAGTTTACTTGCTATGTATTTGTTTCTATGTATTAAAAAAAATAAAGATTGTCTGTATTGAGTCCCTTATAATTATTCTTTGATGTTTATGTTTCTCTTGGATCTCATATGTCAAAATTTTCTATAAAGTTCAGGTTTGTTTACAACAAAATCCTAAAAGTCTGACAATTCATCTGGGAGGTGAAAATTGCTGTAGTTGGGTTGGAGGCTACTTCCCAATCCAGCTAGCCCCAGGACTTGCTGCTTAACATTTCAGCTGGAGCTAACTTGGAGATATTTACACTTCACCTGGACCAAACCTCCATCCTGGGATTTTTCTTCTGATTTCTGGTTGTCCCAGCAGGATCACTGTTATACTCAAACTCTTGTTTATTTTTGCTGCTCTATGTTCATCCTGAGATGCTATTTTCTTTTGGTTGTGGGGAAAAATCTAAAGAACTTGGAATTTTCTGACCTAGTCCTCCATCTTTCCATAATCCTTTCCAAAAATAGTGTATAATTTTAGTCACATAACATTTCTTTATGCATTTTATGCATAATATATTATTTTATACATACATATATATATATAAGTAACAAATAGAAATGGTCTGTGTCTATGTAAGGAAATCAGATAAAAATAATCATGAAATTTTAAGATTTTTTTCATATTAGATAGATAGGTAATATGGTAGACATGTTGGTACCTCTTTACTCAAAATCTTTCAGTGTCTCCCTATTACCTAACAGTTAAAGTTTAAAATCCTTAGTCTGTCATTAAAAGTTCTCTAGTTTACCACTACCCTATTTTTGTGGCTTAATATAGTGTTGTCCTCTGCATACGCTACATTACAGCTAAACTATAATTTCTTGTTATTTTTAGTCATTTTCAGTTGTGTTTGACTGTGTAACTCTCGGGGTTTTCTTGGCCAAGATATTAGTTTGCCATTTCTTTCTCCAGCTCATTTTACAGGTAAGGAAACTGAGACAAACAGGGTTAAGTGATTTGTGCAGTCACATAGCCAGTATCTGAGGCTAGATTTGAACCTGAGAAGATGAGTCTTCCTAACTCCAGGCCCAGCTCTATTCACTATGCTACCTACATGTCCAGTTTAAGGGCACCATCATTTATGTATGCTCCTTACTTTCTTGGCCTTGTGCATTTGTTGAACTTATTCTCTTGAATAAAATGATGTCCTTTCCTTCCATCTATTAAATTCTTACTCATTCTTTAAATGATGGATAAGAATTCCCACTTTCATGCATTCTAATGATAATAAATTTCAGATATATTATTTACATTCTTATATATTTATAATAAATGATTTTCTGATATTTGCAAGGACCATATCTTATCTAATAGCTGTATTTCCCATTGTGCCCAAGTGCAATGCTGTGCACAGAGCTGGTGTCTAATTCATGCTTATGGAATGGATTAAAACAGAACAGAGTAAAACAGAATAGAATAGAATTAATCCTATGGTATGTCTCTAGAGAAAATAGATATTCTGTTGCCCTTAAAGAATTAACAAAAACATACATTTGGTGACATATAATAAAAATGCCCCTAGAATTAGTACTCTAATGGCTTCTTGTATTTTAAAAATAGGACTACATATTCTGAGCAATGTGTAGAATTCTTTTTCAATAGTCCCAAGAACTATCTGCACCTAAATCAGGCTATTCTCAATTGAAGGGAATAATTATCTTGTGCATCTTCTACACTACTATCAACCATATTATTGGAAACATATAACCAGTATTCAATTGTCTTTGGATTAAGAGATGAGACTTTCTAGTCATACTGCTGAGATGGCAGATTGTCCACTAGGATAATATCCCGAAAGCATAAAAACTTTTCTAAAATTTAACATTCTATCTGCTTACCTTTTAAGATTAAATGTTTTGAAAAATCAGTATATGTTTATATTATACTAGAAATAAGAATGGGGTAATTTGCATGGAGTGCTAGTACTCAAGAGAAAGAAAACTGTATCTACATACCATAGAATTAATTGGACAGAAAACAATTTTCATAATATTATGGTAAGGCTTATTGAATAGAAAGCTGCTTTTGGAGGCAGGAAGATTTGCTTTTGTCATATACTGATTGGATGACTCTGGGTAACTTAATATTCAAGGCCAGGGTAAATCTGGTGCCAGTCTGTCTTTCCAAACTTTTCTCAGACTATCTTATACAAACTTATCATATACCTTATGCTTAAGACAAATTGAACAAGTCACCGTTCCCTTGTCTCCATCTGCTCTTTCTTGTCTCCTGCCTTTGCATGTCACATTTCATTCTCGAAATGCAATTCTCTCTCTCTCTCTCTTTGTCTCTCTCTCTCTCTCTCTCTCTCTGTCTCTCTCTCTCTCTCTCTTTTTTTTTTTTTGCTGAAGCAGTTGAGATTAAGTGACTTGTCCAAGGTCACACAGCTAGGAAGTGTCTGAGGCCAGATTTGAACTCAGATCATCCTGACTAAAGGGCTGGTGCTCTATCCACTGTGCCACCTAACTGTCCCTTGAAATGCAATTCTCACATTCTTCTGTCTCTGGAAATCTTTCAAGACCACCTTAGGTAGTGTTCCATGATCTCCCAACAAATAGAAAGGATCTTTCCTCCAACTTTCTCATAGCAATTTGTAGGGGACTTTTTTTGGTTTTGTCATATTTGAATTTATATTAATTATTTGCAAGGGTATGCTGGTGAATGTTTTAACAACTAACTCTAGAGTGAGAGATATGTTTTTAAGTTTAGTCTACATTATTACAATTTTTTCCATTATTTTCTTAAATCTAGGAGGAAAAAAAAACAAGCCCTGATTTGTAATATTTGTCAGTTTTCAAGATGTAAATGCTCACACTAGAGGGGAGCAGAGTCAAGATGGAGTAAAGGCAGGAACTTGCCCAACCTCTCCCCAAACTTCTCCGAATTCCTTTAACTAATGACTCTAAACATATTTTAGAACATCAAAACACAAAAGACAGAATAGCATATTTTCCAGCCAAAGGCTGGAAAGGCCTATGTATAACACTAGGGTGGGAGTCCTGGGACAGACATTTCTGCAGCCCAGGATTGAGCCCCAGCCCAGTCCAGGCCTGATGTCCAAATAAGCTGCAGTACTGGTCAGACCACTCAGCCCAGAGACACCAAAGAGGATCTAGAAGGTCAGCTCAAAAAGTCTATGGAACTAGAGTGGGACCAGAGCACAATCTCAGTGCAAGACTAGCCCTGGTCCTTCTCAGATCCCAGCATTAGCAAGGTGGGACCTCTGAATCAGCAGCAGGGCTGGAGGCTTCTGGACCTCTCAGCTGGGAGACACCTAGGAAGATTTGGAAGGTCAGCAGAGAGGGTCTGTGGCAAAGGGGTGAGAATCTGGTGTGCAGCACAGCCTAGGTCAGTGAAGTCCCAGTCTAAGCCAGCAAACTGGATGGGGACACACATAATAGCTCCAGGGCAGAAAAGAATGCTTGTGGTCAGATTCATAGAAGGATTTCTGAAAACAGCTGTGCAAAATTCCTGAAGTTTCAGACAATGTATCCTCCATCCTGGAAGCAGAACCCTACTTTAACAAAGAGTTCAAAGCCAAGTAATAGACTTGGAAAATGAGCAAAAAACAAACAAACAAAAAGTTTCTGACCATTGAAAGTTATTATGATGTCAAGGAGGATCAAAACACACACTCAGAAAATAACAAAGTCAAAACTCCTCCATCAAAAGTCTCCAAAAAAAAAAAAAAAAAGAATTGGGTACATGCCATGGAAGACCTCAAAAGGGACTTTGAAAACCAAGGAGAGAGAGAGGAAAAATTAAGAAAAGAATTGAGAGACATACAAAAGGAAATACAAAAAAAAATCAGCAGAAGAATGCTTAAAAAAGCAAAATTGGCTACTTAGAAAAGGAGGTACAAAAGCTCATTGAGGAAAATAATTCCTTAAAAAATAGACTTGAGCAAATAGAAGCTAATGACTTTATAAAAACTCAAGTTCAATAAAGCAAAACCAAAAAGGTGAAAAAAAATAGGAAAAAAATGTGAAATATCTCACTAGAAAAACAACTGACCTGGAAAATAGATCCAGAAAAGATAATTTAAAAATTATTGGTCTACCAGAAAGTCATGATTAAAAAAAGAGCCTGGACATCAGAAATTATGAGGGAAACCTGTCCTGATATTCTAGAACCAGAAGGTAAAATAGAAATTGAAAGAATCTACCTTTCTCCTCCTGAAAGAGATCCCAAAATAAATGCTCCCACTAAAAATTTAACAATGACTTCCCAGATGGTTTAAGAGACTCCAGCCATATCCCTGGTTATTTTGTAAGTATTCTATCTCACTTCCTAGAATTTAGACTTATTGAGGCTGCCAGTAGTTTTCATCTTCATTCCTATCACTTAAGACCATATCTTTCATATAGTAGACAGATAAAACATAATTGCTGAATAGAATCCTTCTGATTTCTTCTACATGTCACTTTGAATCTGAGTTAATAACAATTTGAGTGAAAGAGATCCAATTTTAAGTACCACTCTATTTTAAGTAACGTAACAAGGCAAAACCTGAGCATTAATTGCATCCCTTTGACTAAATTAATTTGACACCACTGTTTATGCAGATTAAAATGGTACATTTACATTAACAAAACATTATAATTAAAAATTTTTATTTCTCCAAATTAGGAAATCTAAAATACTTATGAGGATCCCCACTTGCTTGTGAAGTAAATAATGAAATAGGAGATTTCCTAACTAAATCATGCAAAAACTTGTATTACTGTGCTGCTTTTGTTGTTTTCTCTTAAGGTTGTAAATTTTTCTGTTAATGTTTTCTTTTTTTTTTACTACATTATTTGGTTGAGCTTGTAGAAAATACTTTTTCCTTTTTTTGTCATGGAAATATATATATATATATATATATATATATATATATATATA